>JARYZH020003479.1:0-10848 GCA_030021035.2 Notholithocarpus densiflorus | reverse complement strand
CACATACTCCATGCAATCATGAAGAGCATCTCCAAAACATCATTCCTCACATGCTGGAAAAATATAAGATATCACACCAGATCCATAAATTCATTATACTTGACTCCATGAGTTTTGAAACTAATGCCAGATTGGACCCAAACTTCAAGAGCAGCCTCACACTCCCAAAAAAGATGACCACTAGTTTCTTTACCTGACTCACATGCTTCACATATATCATCATCAATAACCTACCGATGACACAAGTTCACCTTCGTGGGAATGATATTTCGGCATACTTGCCATTCAAAAGATTTCATTTTATGTAAATTTAAGCCCCAGAGCCTCCTCCAAAACAATTTGTGATTCTCACCATTCGAAGTTCCTTCCATGTGTGTCTCCATAGATTCATCCACAGCAATCTTGTACGCACTACAAACAGTGAAGTTTCCCTTTGGAGTGAAGGTCCACACTAACCTGTCTTGCGGCATGCGAACACTCAAAGAGATGCTCAAGATGGATTAAACATCGGTCGGGATGAATACTTGTCTCACTAACTGATCACGCCATCCACCAGTCTCCGAGTCAATAAGTAAGCTAACCAATTATTGATCTGGTAAAGTATTCGATCTAGTAAGCACCTTGAAAGTAGACGATCCATTCAACCAATTATCTGTCCAAATATCAATTGATACATCATTACCCACTTGCCATTTACACCCCTTCTTAACAATATTTTGTGCCACCAAAATACTCTTCCATGCATTAGATGGATGAGATCCCAATTCTGCCCCAAGAAAATCACTATCTGGAAAGTATTTAGCTTTTAACACCCTATAAACCAAAGATGGCATATTGGTTTGAAGCCTCCATCCTTGTTTGGCTAAAAGTGCAAGATTAAAAGGTTTAAGATCACGAAAACCTAAGCCACTCTCCTCCTTTGGGGTACAAACTTTTTCTCAACTAACCCAAGCCATCTTAGTTTTTTCATTTGTTTGTCCCCACCAAAATTTTCGAACCATGTCAGTCATTTCATCGCATAGAGTATTTGGAAGTTTAAAAACACTCATATTGTATATAGGAATTGATTAAGCTATTGCTTTAATTAGAATCTCCTTTCCAGCCTGTGACAATATTTTTTTCCTTCCACCCCGATAGCTTATTGTCTAACCTCTCTTTTAGTTGCCGAAAGGTGTTACTCTGGGATTTACCTATTAAAAGATGTTAGGACATATGTGTTTCACATATTAGGAACATATGTCACTATTTTATGTAATTGGCTAATCCTTTGACAAAACACACTTTACTTGTAATTGGGTAGATCTAGGATATGTTTAATGCTTCAAGAAACAAGGTTTCAAGTTCAAGTGTTAAAACCATGCAAGTCTGTCCAAGAATCAAGTGTGAAAAGTGCTATTCATTAAAACTCGACAGCTATCATCTATCGAGACTTAGAGCTATCTGAATCCTGTGGCTCGATAGCAGCTCGACAGATAGGGTATCTGTCGAGGTTTATGAAACTCAGATTTTCGAGTCTGTTTTTCATCCAATCCGTGATTATATGTTTAGGCTTTCTTTTCTCACAACCCTAGACATATATAAGGATTATTTTAAGGGCTGTCAAAGGTGACACAAGTTGCACAAGTGTTGAGCAAAGTTTTGTTCAAGCAAATTGTGACCGAAGACAGAATTTGCCCTCATTCATCTTTCTTGTGAAGAAGCTGCTGTGTTTGTACACCATAGGGTTTTGTGACCAAGCAACTTCTTGATATTCATCGTGTAATGAATTGAAGAACTTTGTAGCCAACAACCTTCTCTAGTTGATGATTAAAGTCACGTACTGGGATCTGCGCAATTGGTTAGTTACATACTGGGAGCCGTGCATTGAAAATGAGAGATTTTCACTATAGAATAAGTCTAATTGGGTATTAGGGTAAGGGTTCAACTGTAGGTTGGTATAAGGTACTGGGATTCCTTTACTTGTAACCGCTTGTTGTGATAATAGTGGATTCTCGAGAGTGGTGACCTTAAAACCACGCGTTTTGCATGCTAATTTGATTAATTAATAAACTTGGCTAATTAATCAATTAATTTATCACAAGGGGTCAATACGTTTTTGGCCTATCAAGTGGTATCAGAGCAGGCATACTCTGATTAGGTTTTAATCTTTACTGTGTGATTTATTGACCCCTGTTTGTCATGGATAGATGATAGTCTCTTATTATACCTCCTTTATTTGATGGCACTAACTATGTATACTGGAAAGTACACATAAGAGCTTTCTTGCAGTCTTTAGATGAAAAAGTGTGGCAAGCTGTGGAGATAGGCTAGACTAAGCCAACGGAAGCGCCGGCCGATTGGGATGATGCTAAGATCAAGGCAGCAAAATTCAACAGTAAGGCATTGAATGATTTATTCAATGCAGTCGCAAATAAGGAGTTCAAGAAGATATCCTCCACTGAAACTGCTAAGGAAGTATGGACCATCCTCCAAACAACCTATGAAGGAACTAAGGCTGTCAAAGATTCAAAACTTCAGAAGCTCACTACAAGATTTGAAGAAATCAAGATGGAGGAGGATAAGTCGTTTGATGAGTTTTATGCCAGGCTCAAGGACATAGTGAACTCAGATTTCAATCTTGGGGAAACCATTCCTAAACCCAAGATTGTGAGAAAGGTACTCAGATCTCTACCCGAGAAATTCCATGCCAAGATCACCGTGATTAAGGAATCAAAGGATATTGACAAAATTCATTTGACAGAGCTAGTTGGAAATCTGCAAACTTATGAGTTGGGTTTGACAAGGATCGGGAAATCGAGCAAGAGAAAGAGCATGGACTTGAAGGCCAAGAGCAGTGATACTGATGAGTCTTCAGACGATGAAGATTCTAAGATGAAGTCCTATATTACAAGGCAATTCAAGAAGTTCATAAAGAATGCCAATGGGAAGGGCTTCGACAAGGACTGTAAGCAATCTAGCTCCTCACAGTTCAAGAGCCAAGACAAAGGGAAGAAGGATGCTAGGGATGGAGGTCAGTATACTGTTCCCTTAGGACCCAAATGCTTTGGGTGTCAAGGTTTCGATCACATGAAACAAGAGTGCCCCACATATTTCAAGACCATTGGGAAGCGTAACGCACTTGTTGCTACATTGAGCGACACCGAGCCTGAGGATGATTCCGATAATGAGGATGATAGAATCTTGAATGCCTTCACTGCCACTGTCAATCCTACTGAGGGGACTGTTGAAGATGTGGATGAAGAAGAGGAATTGGTGGAGTCCAAGTTTGAGAAGATGGATGAACAAGATGACATCCACACAGCCTATGCAAAGTTATACAAGGTCTCAGAAAAGCATAAGAAGATGTATAGGTTGGCCACCAAGAAGCAGAGTGATGTGGAGCTTGAGCGAGAAGAGCTTTCCACAAAGGTTGATGAAGCCAATCAGACTATTGGAGCACTGAGATTTGAGAACAATTTCTTGGCTGAGAAGACCAAGAAGCTTGAGGCAGAATTGTTCCAAGTTAGAGCTCAGCTGGAAAGAACTTCAAGCGCTAAGCTCGATGAGATGCTCAGTCTTCAAAAATCTGCTTCCGATCAAACCGGTCTAGAGTATGATTTCTCTTCTCCTAGTATTGCTTCTACTAGCGCTACTGTTTTTATTCCTCTTGCTAATAATATTGAAACTGAGAACAATGATGTTAAAAATGAATTAGCTAATGAGAACATAGACAAGGGTAAATCTATCTTAGGAGCACCCCTTAAACTTGCTAAGAATGAAACTAAAAACCCTAGGGCTAAGAAGATTAACTCTCAAAAGCCAAAGCAGAAAAAGCAGCATTTCTGTCATCACTGAGGAGCAGCTGGACATACTCAACCAAATTGCTACAAGTGGCAAGCCACTCAAAAGAGCAATAGCATGATCACGTCGGGAGACCAGAATCAATTTCCATCCTCTTTTACTCATTTTGGAGATCTTCTCAAAGCCCTCATGTTCCTTTCGAACTTGAACGGTTTTAATTCTTCCCCCTCACCACCGGATCAAGGTTTTTCTAGACGGAAAGGTTCTTCCAAGGTGTGGAAGGAAAAGGGCTTCAAGTGATTTTGTCACTTTTTCTCTCTTTTCCCTTCTTGTTTTTGTTTTGCATTACTTGTGTGTTTTGAGTTAGTCTAGTTTTATCCATTTCTTTGTTTAAATTATTTATTGAAAAATCAGAAAAATACAAAAACGGTGTGTGTATGTGTACATTGGTACTTGTGTACCTTGGATGGCCATTGAAACAAAGTTTTCTAAACTTTGTATCTTTTGTAGCTTAGATGAGCATCTTTATGCACAACTAAGCAAGTGAGCTTTATGGCTCGTGTTTGTGATGAGTAAGATTAAGTAATCTCTTATACTTAACACTCGCATCACTCTTTTTTACGGGAAGGACTAGAAAATCCTAAGAGAAAGACATAAATAACCATCTCACCACTGTTGCCCGTCAATCATGAAATGACATTTGTATGCTTCAATATAGAAAAATTAGAATGTCAATTGTTTAACATAATTGGGTATTTCTTTTCTCTCTCTTATATGCCCATGCATGATTTGCTTAAAAAGAAAAATATGCATAGAAAAATATGCAAAGAAAAATAAAAAGCAAAAAGATCAAAATGCTTTATATATGATTGAAAGCGTGTATTCTAGGAGATGTGGGAGTTATAGGATGTACCTCGAAGGTGATAGTCCCCATCAAACAGTTATGATTGTGTGTGAGTTAAAGTGATTTTCTCATATCTCAAATTGTCATAACATGTGTTAATGTATGCTCACTAAACTGTCTTAACTTGTTTTTGAAAAATAAAATTGGTTAGACGTGTTTAGTGTGTGTGTGTGTGTTTTGAGATCTATGTGCTTAACATTTTTATTGTTGAGAGATGATTTTGAGAGTTCAAAATGTTGTTTGGATCCTTGGTTGAGTTACATGTTTGATTGCATTCATGTCTGTGTTTTTCTCTTCTTTGAAAAACTGTTTTTAAGCAATCTCGACAGCTCCTCGACACCTCTCGATACCTAGCTTATCTATCGAGCTCTTCAGTTGCTTTTTATCGCAATCTCGACACCTCTCGATAGCTAGGTGGATCGATCGAGAAACTTTTTGTCCCCTCAATAGCTCCTCGACAGATCCTCGATCCATCTAGCTTCTTTTTGCCTTGGACACTTGCTCGATAGTTGCATCTGTCGAATCCTTCAAAGCTCGACACCTCTCGACACCTCTCGATCTGTCGAGAATTACTAAGCTTGTATATAAAGGGTCCTCGTGATCTCAGGCTCATTTCGTTCGATCTCTCTCGATCTCTCTTGACTCTTCACCTCCCTAAACCTCTCTCACTCACTCCGAACCTCTTCCTCAAGGATTTTTCGGCCTTAATCAATTTTTCTTCACTTGGTAAGTATCCTAATCCTTCTTTTTCATGCATTTTCATATCTTTTGACCTAAAAATTGGGGTTTTTGGAAAATATTTGGGATTTTTCAAATTGATGAGGTTTCTGCAAATTTTTGGGATGGGTTTTAAAGATTTAATCTTAAAAACTTCATGCATTGCATCTCATTTGCATTACAACTATATTTTCATGCATTTAGGTGTGTGTTATATATGTGCAACTGATTGTGTGCTGGTAGGATTGGATTGGGCTGAGCCCATGATGCAATTTCCTTTGCATGTCACATGTTCATGCATTCTCATGCATACGTTCTTTCTATTCAATATAATTTGATATATTTTTGCTGCTTGGGACTAATCTGATTGTCTCTTTCTCCCTCCCTCTCTTCTATTTGCGTTAGTCTGCATCTATAGCACCCAAACCCAAATCTACTCCGTCCCGGAACCCTTTTCATTCCGGGGCATCCACTTCTTCTTATCCTACAACTTTTTCTGTCCGGTTCCGTGATGAGAAGACCAAAACGGACTTCTTTGAGAACTTCTCTAGACAAGGCGTTCATTCGGAACGCTAAGTCATTTTGTTGGACTTCTCCGACACTAACCTACCCACTGTCATCTACAGTAGGGGTTGGGAGTCACTGTGTGACGTCCCAATCACTTGTCCATCTGTGCTGATTCAGGAGTTTTACTCCAACATGCATGGATTTGATTATTCAGTACCTCTTTTTGTTACTCGCGTTCGAGGTACGCGCATTGTGGTCACACCGGATATTGTATCCGATGTGCTTCGAGTCCCGAGGGTAGAGCATCCTGACTACCCCGGTTATGATCGTCTTAAGACTATGTCTAAAGACGAGCTTATTTCTTCTTTCTGTGAGCGCCCTTCTGTTTGGGGTGAGCATCAGTTCACTTCTTGTACGGCCTTTGCTAAAGGCCTTAGGTTTCTTAACATGGTCATGACTTTTGTCTTACATCCTCTTTCTCACTATAACTCTATTACCGAACCCCGTGCTCAATTTTTGCTTTCTCTATTAGAGCATCTTACTATAAATTTTCCCTCTCATTTCATTCTTTTTATCATAGATGTACATAGGGATTCGGTGACCCGTGATAAGCTCATCTTCCCTTCAGCTATCATAAGGATTTTACGCCATTTTTCTGTTCCCTTTCCTGTGTCCGACCACTTCCACGTTATGGGTGCTATAGATGCCATTACGGTTAAACGGAGCGAGGCACAGTTTCGGTCGAGGCGGTCCGGATCAGCAGCTCCTCCCACTTCTTCAGCTCCATCCACCTCCGCTCTCTCTTCTTCTACGGAAGGTGTGACTCTGGATGCAATCATGGCGCAGCTTCAGCGCATGGATGCTCGCCTTGATACACTCTCTACTGAGTTGTATCAAGTGAACATCTGTGTCAGCCGTATTGCTAGACGGCAGGCTCGCCTTGGTGTCTTTGTGGAGTCTCCCTCTCCTCCTCCCAAGGCATCTGAGGACGACGTGGCATCTGAGGACGATGATGACTCCGACGACGATGATGTTGATGATGAGGATGGAGATGCTAGCTCACCCAGGGATGACGAGATGTCTACTTGATACTTACCTTTTGTCACTCGTGACAAAAAATGGGAATAGTTTTGGATATAAGAGTAGTCATACTTAGGGGGAGGGTTAGTATAGGAGATTTTTGTTAGGGGGAGTGTTGATATTGAAGGATGTAGTGAGGATTTTATGTATCTTTTTCTTTTCTCTCCTTTTTAGATACATTGTTCTTGTACATGGGTCTTATGACCATTTTGACATACATTGTACTTATATTCTTTATATATTGATGTATGTTTTTCACTTACCTTTACATGTGTTGTTTCTTTTCTTTCTTTATGCACATGCTTCTTATAACTTGTATGTAATCTATTATTTTTATTTCACACTAAGATGCCTTGATGAGTTTTGTTTAAAGTGTTTCAAAAATACAGGTTGTCAAAGTCTACTTGCCATAAACTCTCTTCTTGCAAAGTTTTTCAAGAGTTTGTGTTAGGATAGATTTTATTGTATTCAACAAGTGAGTATGAGTTGAGTGATTTATGACTTCTCTCATATGTTCATTTGTGACCAAGCAACTTCTTGATCTTCATCGTGTGATGAACTGAAGAACTTTGCAGCCAACAACCTTCTCTAGTTGGTGATTGAAGTCGCGTACTAGGATCCGCGCAATTGGTTAGTCACGTACAAGAAGTGAATTGTAGTTCTCTTGAAGACCAGCTGTATCTTCATCTTCTTCAGCATCCGATTCTTCCATAATTCTCATGGATTCCTCATCACTATGCTCTCCAAGTTCTTGCACAAGTAAATTCAAGTCCTTCGAAGACTCAACATGAGCAATAGTCATAAATGCTGAGAAATTCCCTTCTTTATCACAGTTTGCTTCTGAATCGGAGTTTGAAGAATCCGAATCACTAAGGGTTGTGGCATATGCCTTACCCTTGCCTCTCAAATAGTTAGGACACTCCTTCTTGATATGTCCATGACCATTGCATTCGAAACACACAATTCCTTGAGGGGATTGAAACTCCTTCCCATCTTTCATCTTGAACTCTAGGAGCCGTGCATTGAAAATGAGAGATTGTCACTACATAACAAGTTCAGTTGGGTATTGAGGTAAGGGTTCAACTGTAGGTTGGTATAAAGTACTGGGATTCCTTTACTTGTAATCGCTTGTTGTGATAATAGTGAATTCTCAGGAGTGGTGACCTTAAAATCACCCGGTGGGATTTTTGTCGTGTAGGTTTTCCCCATTCGTAAACAAATCACCGTGTCAATTTAATTTTCGATGCATACTTAGTTTAATTGGTGATTTGTTTGTGCTACCACGCGCTTTGCATGCTAATTTGATTGATTTATAAACTTGGCTAATTCATCAATTAATTTATCACAATGGGTCAATACGTTTTTGGTTAGGGGCGCACTGTTAGGGGCACAACCTATGGTTGATCAAATAGTCTCGGGTCACCCTACCCATGGGAAGTGTTATTCCTCCATCTATGAAAGCGATCACGGGAATGACAACCTCCCCTATCTTTCTATCTGTGACTATTTGGTCTAGAGCACAATATCGCAGGGCTACTCCCTATGGAATGTGATACTTGGCCTTGAAACCCTCCATACCGGCGGGAGAGTCTACGAGGTGCTTAAACCTACCATTGGGTTCATCTAAAGAGAGGTGAGTGAAGTTTGTAAGGAAAGGAAATAAAGAATGGAAGGCGGAAAAGACTGGTAGAGGAAAAAAGAACCTAGAAAGGAAGAAACTTACAAAAATAAACACGTGTTGCTTCTGATACTTCTTAAAGGTTTAAATTCCTTAAAGAAAAAGATTCGGAGATCCTAGAAATCTGGGAATCCTTGAAGGTTTGAGAGCTAAGAATTCCTTGAGAGTTTGAAGACTCGTGAAATGGAGAAAAATGATTTCCCCGGGTGCTTTATATAGGGGGAGGAATTGGGTGGGAGTTATCCCGCTCGAAATTCAAGGAGAAATGTCAGCCGTAAGATCCACATCTCACCGTAGGACATGGGGAACATAGCGCCGTCTGGAGCATTTAATGAGGCATCGCGGACTCCGAAGTGTCAAGTACAGTTCTGGAACACGCGAAACGACAATCTCACGTGCAAAAATCAAAGGAACATGTTGGATTTGTTTTTCAAACATCAAAACCCCATTTTTCTCCTCGGATAAAAGGGGAAAAACGGAATTTTGAGGGGCTATTGTGGGGACGCAGGCCCAAATGTATGTTGGGCCTTGGGCCTTGTTCGAGGAGGCACGGTTGACCAAGAATAGATCAACAATAAGGAATGAGCAAGACCAAGAACTTCACGAGCAAGTTATGGCCGTAAAAGCTGGGAGAGGTGGTCCGAGGAGGATTATCTCCTCGGCTAAACGAAAAATGGGTCAGAAAATGAACCCTATCATCCAAGGTGACTTTCCAGGAAGTTTCATTGATAAAGACATGCCCTATGAACGTGCAGGAGGGAGGGGAGCCAAGAAATATCTAGGAGAAAGCTGCTACCACCACATTAAATGCTCTGCAGCTAACTCTCTAGCCGCATTTTTGTGGAGAAGACCCCTGAACAGTACTGCCTTGGTTACCCCAACTCACAGAGGGCCTGTAAGGGTGTCCGATGGGACAAGTACTCAAGTAGAGGCTTAGATGATCAACAAGTGGAGGGCCAAGTTCGTCTAAAAGGGACTATATAATGTGAGAGACCCTCCATGTAGAAGGGATCGAAAAATCAAGAAAGAAACATTGTAGCAATCAGGAAATAAATATCACACTTAAGATAAATATACAAGAACTAATCTACTCGGACCTAGCCGAGGACGACTTTCCTTAGTGGAGATCAATCTATCTTCCTATTCTCATCCTTTAATTGAGCCCACTGTATTTGTTGTCCAACCCACTTTAACCCAGTTTTCCAACCTACTCTCCACAAATTCATTGTTTTGGGCTTTTTGGGCCTAAGTCCATCTACCTTTCGGGCTAGGGACTCAAATCTGGTCCATACAACCAACATTGTAGTATTTATTTTATATAATTAAAAAGATTACTAATATGATAAATACATTTTTTTATTAATTATTTTAAGTGGTGCATTAATTGTTTAAGTATGTATAGTAAAATTTTGATATCATTTTTCTAAAATTTATATGAGAAACATTTCATTAGAAATATGGTATCATTACTCAAATTTAGTTATTTTTGAAACAGTGGAAACATAGTCCAACAAAAGAAAATTTTAATTTAATTTAATAACACAATAAAAAATGTATAAAAAAATTTATTGAAGGATATTCGTATTTTTATTTATCAAAACGACATATGCATTTTTTTTAGTAGGCATGAAAACTTGCCTATCTATATCAATCACAACATCATGCTATTTCAAATTTGTAGACAAATATGTATAGTATGATCAAATCATTACACTACTTTTATTGTCTTTCTATTTTATCTATAAAATTAAATGCTAAAAATTACCAATTTTTTATTAATAAAATTATTGAAATATCGGAGGAAACTAACAAAATGTACCACATATTGTATAGAAACCCGGCTACTAATTTTCAAAGCAAGTGGTATGAAAGGATCTACGCAATTTAAAATGGTCTAATTAATTTTATGAAATTAATTACATTGAAGAAGTAAATGGGTTAAAGTGAAAAACATGAAGCCATTTAAATGGATGAGCCATGTGCATAGTTATGCCTTGTCCAACTCGCATATTAACCTTACCGTGGTCTCCCTCTCTACCAACCTTCCAATCAAAGCATTGAACCATTACTTCAATTGTTGTGTGTATCAAAGTGAGTGCTAACTTTGAACCTGGGCATTCTCCCCTTTCAACCCCAAAAGGAATATATTTTATACCATTTTCATTTTCTTTAGAAGAAATCA
>JARYZH020003478.1:0-10852 GCA_030021035.2 Notholithocarpus densiflorus | reverse complement strand
AGAGAGGTAGAGAAGAGGAGAAAAGGCTGAAGCGTGAGACAGGAGAAAAGGCTGAAGCGTGATGAATGTTTTAATTCTTTGTTTATATATAAAACCTGTTTAACCGGTAACCAAAAACCTTTAAAATTACATCAACGGACAAGATCAAAACCACAGTAAATTAACGGCTCAGATATAGGTGGGTACCGTACCCCCCTTTTTTTTGGGGGGTACAGTAGAATGACCCCTTAAATATATATATATATATATATATATAAACAGTTAACATGATGAAAATGAATGATCAGATGTGATTAGTAAGAATATTAAATACACAATATTTGTAGCTGTACCATAAATTTACAATTAAGTGTATTGATAATTTGTTTTTTTGATAAAATGTGTATTGATAATTTAATACATTACAATTGTGTATGTTATGCACAATTTCCTGCTTTCTATGTGATATTATTTTATTTTATTTTATAATATATAGGATAATTATAGGTTTAAAATTGTACAATATTATGCACATTTCTTTTGTCATTACAATGTAATTTAAGAATTTTCAGTATATAAATAATGGAGTAATTAGATTTTATTCTCCTCCATTCTAACATTGATTCAGACGTAATATAGAAGATGGACAACAGAGAGAAGCGAAACCCAAAGATGCAGCCAAGAGCAACCAAACAGAACCAACGGGTAAAAACTCAAAACCCCTCACAATTTCTCCATTTCTGTTCCTCTGTGATTACTTTCTCTTCTATGATATCTCATCTCTGCACACAATCACACACGCACCCAGAAAAATCTTCTATGAGAAAATTCACGACACCAAGTACTGTTCACACACCCACAGAAGACAACACACGTCCTTACAGAAAGTTTACAATACCCAAAATACAGAACGCTCTAATTACCACAGTGCAATTTACTGTCACTCTTTCATGATTCATGCTTCTATTTTGATTTTAAAGTAAGCTTATATTCATATTATTATATGTTTCTAGAGTGTTTAAATTTATTTGGATTCTGCTCACTTTATTTGGACTTAAAAGTGATAAAGCGTTTACAATTCATCTGTTGTTGTTTTGACTCTTCGATTCACTTTGTTTTGGCTTTAATATAGTTAGGGGCAGAATTCAGAAAACAAGTTCCTCGGAAGCTAGCTTCTTCCTTCTTACGAGACAGATGATGGAGAGATTATTAGGGAAGGAATTTGAGATATGGGCTATGACTGCGTGGGCGATATGGACTGCGCAAAACGTATCCACTTCCAACACACACAGCTCCATCCAAGGGAGATCCTCAAGCAAGCAAATGACCTGACGAGGGAATACCAAAAACTTGTTAAAGATCTTGTGCAAAGGCAGAAAGCTTGATGCTTCCTTTCGACTTTTGCTAAGACCATTGGCGAAACACAATGTGTCTTATTTAGTTTATACTTATTTTTTTGGTTGGTTTTTGTAGAAGCTGTCGGCCACGCTGCATGGTTTGCATGGCCTTTTGTCTTACAAACCCTAGGCCAAGTTTCTTTTTGTATACTGTTTTCTCTTTTTTATTAATATATTTCTATCATTGACGTCAAAAAAAAAAAAAAAAAAAGTTTCGTTGTTACTACATGGAGAATTTAATTTTGCTTGCTATGTGTTTGTGGTAAATTCTTTTGATGAATAGGAATGACTGTTTTTTCATGTTGAAGATTATGTAAAAAATGGTTTTTTTTTCTTTTTTTTTTTAATAAAAAAATTTTAGATCAAAATTCATGATGGAATGAAGAGAGAAGAAAAAATGTCACTTCTTTAGTTTTTCTTTTAGCATCCGGTTCATTTTTCCGAAATGCAGAAAATACTATCATTATTGTGTATTAAATTAGTAAATGAAAGTTAATGAGCCGTTGTGAAACTTAATGGCAATAATTTCTTTATAAAGACATTAATCATTAATTAATGGAAATGTTAATTCAAATTTTATCTCCATAATCATTTACACCCCAAGTTTAGATCCATGGACATATTTCCAATTAAAGGAATCATAACTGCCCCTATTATTGCGTATTAAATTAGGAAACCAATCCCTTCAAAAAAAAAAAGGAATCCAAAAAAATAATGATATATATATATAAATTTTAATATAATTTTAAAAATATTAATTGGCCACAATAAATGTGAATTAAAAGGAATTAAATATTTTTCTTAAGGTCAAACGGGATTAAATATCATTACATAAAATAATTAGTTTAGTTAAAAATGAATGGTTTCTTTTAAAGGTTTTTTATATTGTAATATGATTTTAATTTCATATTGATAATTCGATATATGACATTCAAGACGATGAAAATGAATGGTCAAATATGATAAATAAGAGTATTAAATACTCAATATTTGTAATGAACCATTAATTTACAATTAAGTGTATTGATAATTTAATACATGATAATTGTGTATGTTATGTACAAATTCCTGCTTATTACGTGGTATTATTTTATTTTATTTTATAATATATAGGATAATTATAGTATATGTTTAAAATTGTACAATTTTCTTTAAAAAAAAAAAAAACCTTTAAAATTGTACAATATTATACAGATTTCTTTTGTCAATAGCAATGAATCTTACAGTGCAATGTAATTTAAGAATTTTCAATATATATAAATATAAATATATAAATATATATATATTTATATATTGTTTGTGAGAATACAAACTATCTTGGAAAGAACTACTTGCAAGACAAAACTTTGCAACAAATTGATGGGCTTTGTCACTGCCTAAACTAATAGGACTTCAAAAGTACAAAATATTCAACTAAGAAAAATAAGGGAACAAGCAATGTAATCACAATATGTAGATATCTTATTTCAAAATTCAAGTTCATACAAATAAGAAAGATTCAAATCACACAAACTTCTAAGTTAAATTACAAAAAAAAAACTATACTTAGATAATTCATGTGAGGTAAACGCACTCACAAACATGAAGTTATTTTTCCGTTGACTGGGTATCTGAATCTAGTTTGTCAGATTTTTTGTTGTTGTTCTCTGATAATACCTTTAGTCTTTATTTATAGTAGACAAAAATAGTTACTACACTCCTCCTTATATTTTGGTAACTTCTATTGCACTCTGACTTAGTGGATAACTGACTCACATGCTCACACATGTGAAAATGTTTATTTTTAGCCTAACAACTTTACAAAATCCTTTAGTTAACGTGACCATGACCTCCAAAACCTCTGCGTCATGTGAGTTTACTGTGATATTCTCTGTTATAATAGGCCTTGCAAGTTTGCTTATTTGGGCCATGGTTTACATTGATCAAGATCCAACCCCTCAAGACACCCTTTAGTGGATAACTGACTCACATGCTCATGTGAAAATGTTTTTTTTTTGCTTAACATATATATATATATATATATATATAAATAATGGAATAATTAGATTTTATTCTCCTTCATTCTCTCTCTAACAAACATTGATTCAGAGTTAATAACGAAGATGGACAATAGAGAAGCGAAACCCGAAGATCCAGCCAAGAACACCCAAACAGAACCAACGAGTAAAAACTCAAAAACCCTCACAATATCTCCATTTCGGTTCCTTTGTATGTGATTACATTCTCATCTCTGTAGACTGTACACAATCACTGAATCACACACGCACACAGAAAATTCACGACACCAAGTGCTGTTCACACATCCTTACAGAAAGTTTCAAATACCCAAAATACAGAACGCTCTAATTACTAAAGTACAATTTTCTGTCACTCATTCATGATTCATGTTTCTATTTTGATTTTAAAGTGAGCTTATATTCATATTATTGTATGTTTCTAGAGTGTGTTAATTTATTTGGATTCTGCTCACTTTTTCTGGACTTAAAAGTAATAAAGCGTTTACTAGGCATTTGTAATGAAATTCATTTGTTGTTGTTTTTGACTTTTCGATTTGCTTTGTTTTGGCTTTAATATATGTTTCGTCGTTACTACATGAAGAATTTAATTTGATTTGCTTTGTGTTTGTGTTTGTGTTTGTGGTAAATTCTTTTGATGAATAGGAATGACTGTTTTCCATGTTCAAAATTAGGTAACTTTTTTCCCCTCAAAAAAAAAAAAAAAAAAAAAAAAAAGGATTAGGTAACTTTTACTTGAGTTTTTTACTGCTGCTGAGTACTAGTATTGGTGGTGTTAAAAAGCTATATTGTTATTTTTAGTACCACCAAATACCAAAATATGGCTACATTGGTGGAGCCAAAGTAATATTTTTTGGCTCCACAGTTTGACTGTGCACAGTAACTCATATGTAAAAAAGAAAATATTATGAAATTATTGTGTTCTTATTGCTTTTTAATAAAAAAAATCTTTTTTGGTTGTGTTCACACTAAAAATTTCTATATAAAAATATATAATTTTTTTTTATTTATTATTATTATTTTTTTATTTTTAATGTTAGGGCTGTGTTTTTAATTTGAAATAATAGATATAGAAATTTTCTTGCTATTCTGGACTGAGAAGTGTGAAATTGGAGGGATGATGAGTTTGATCAGGATGCCAAAAGGTTACTTTTGTTTGTTTGTTTGTTTTTTTTTTTTTTTTTTTTTTTTTTTTTTTTTTTTTTTTGAGAAAAAGGTGCCAAAAGGTTCTTAAAAGCCCTGTTGTGGTTGACATTTTCTTTTGTCAATGTACTTCTATCTCTAAATGAAATAGTAGGGCCTTAGTTTGTTCAAATTTCTGTGTTTCTTTTGTGATGTACTACTTTATGGTATTTGATATCGTGCATTTTATATATGGGATTTCTGTTCTTGTTTTGGGTGCAAATCAGTGGACCTGGGTAGCGAGCTGTTTGATTTGAATTGGCTTGAATTTCTTTTAGCTTATTATCTTCTGTACTAACAAGTTCGGAATTGTAACCATCTCATATCAAATGTCTTGTTTAATGCAAGTTTTGGTGAGCAACAAATAAAATTTGTTTTTTGTTTTGTTTTTTTGAGAAACAAATACACATAAGATCACTAAAAACCAAAAAGACGTCACTATAGACACAAATGGTCTATAGCGACGTTTTTTTTGCGACGTTCAAAAACGTCGCAATAGAGCAGTCGCTATAGATCTATTGTGACGTTTTCAAAAACGTCGCCATATGTTACTCTTTAGTGACGTTCAAAAACTTTTAGTGATGTTTTATAAAACGTCACTAAATAATATAACATTTTCGTATATAATTTAGGAAAATACATTTAGCGACGTTTTGAAAACGCCGCAAATAAGGGTACCTATAGCGACGTTTCAAAAACGTTGCCAAAACTGTTTTTAGTGACTTTTTAAAAGCGTCACTATAGGATTGATTATTTGCAGCGTTTTAAAATGCGTCGCTAAAAAGAATTTCCTCTTACTTTTTAGCGTCGTCTTTAAAACGTCGCAAAAACCTAGTCTGTTTTTTTTTTTTTTTTTTTTTAATGCTATATAAACCTGCTTAAAATTCAATAATAACTAACACAAGCTTGTAATAGATCAAATATACCTATTAATCATCAATATTCCACATTAACCATAGAGTCGATATATATATATATATATATATGTTTAGTACCAATACATGTATCATCTTGAATTGAACAAAGTACTTGTCTATCTACAAAACAAAAACAACCACCTAAACTTTAACAATATTAAACAAAGTACAATACTTCCAAAATAAATGTGGTTGTAACAAAACACTTGTCTACCTATACCAAAAGAAAACAACCACCCAAACTATGGCAATATTATAAACAAAGTACAATAGTTCCAAAATAATTGTGGTTGTTCAAAACAACTATGTAATAGCTCATGGAGTCCTTAAAACACTGCATGTACCACTATATGCTAGTTTCTTGATGGGATGAAGCCTGTGATCTGTAAGGAGTTGGAGATGGATGATCTAAATCGAAACCACCCTGAATACAAATTAAAGTATCTAATAAGTTCATAAAGAAATCATTTCGATTAACAAAATAATAGTTGCTATACTTAAAAAATTTAAAACCCAAATACATTCTTAAAACATTAAAATTTAATACCCGACTAGCTTCTGAAGAATGATTTTACTGATTTTGCACTAGTTGCATCAATTGGGTCATTCGCTCCTCCAAGTTTTCATAACGACTCACTTTTTCCGTCAAAGAAGCCACTTGATTTTCCAACTGAGTCACTTTAGCATCCTTTTCTTGGCTTCTTACTTGAGCAATTGCAGGAGTGCTGTTGGCAGGATGCATACTTGGGGTTGGGCCAAATCCCACACCTCGAACACGACCATTGCTCTCTTTACCAAACTATAGCATGGCAGGATGCATACATCATAATTTATACCACACACATTGTATGTGTTAGATTCCCTAGAAAACCTATAAATGTCATTAAAATCAACAAATATCAATTTTCCCATTGCTTCTCAATTAATGTTTAGCTCAGAACCAATTGAACATAAAATTTCTGCTTGAGCCAAGTGTATTCATTTTCTTCTAAAAACAAAATCATATAACTTTTTATTTCAGCAATTAAATGAATTTCAATGCTTTTACACTAATTCATGCCCATCACATATTGTAAGTCATATAATTTATATAATTATAAAAAAAAAAGTAAACACTTCCAATATGAATGTAAACCACCTTATAGCATCATGCAAGCCACCCGCTTGCTCAAACTCAACAATCCACCCCAACACAATTATTAACATTTCAAGTACAAAGTTTTAAGCAAAAATTACTTACTATGCTCAAGCCAAGCAATCACCTTTCTAAAAAAAGTCCAAGCTTATCACAATAAATGAGTACTTAACCTGCAAAATAAAATAGGACAATTAAAGAGGACAATAAATGAGTACTTTGAATTTAGTTAGTGGGATTTATCATAAATATGAGAGGAATGAACACCAAGTCATCGTACTTTGAAAACACTCAATAATTTTCCTGAATGCAACAATAAAATTCAAATCTCCCAAACTATTAGTAAAGGAGTAAGTTAAAGTTGCATATAATTTTTTTCATTAAAAAAAAGATTTTTTTATATATTTCTCAAAAAATTAATTAAAAAATCCGTAAATATTTTTTTAAAAAACATACATCACCACAATAAATTTGTGTGGCAAACCAATAAATTATAGAGAATATTATCTTTCTTTTAGAAAATTATACACTACAGCTAATAATTAAATAGTTATTATTTTTCTAATATTAGTAAGACCCTTTTATATTTTATTTAATAAATAGAATATTATACATAAGGTCTTTGGAAAATATAAAATTGTTATACATCTAAGGCGTGCGGATGGTCAATTAACAAATGAGTATGGTGACGGTCGAAACTTTGTCCTACGTATAACAACTTATTATTCCTAAAAAAATAATGCATAATATATTATATATAATATAAGTACTTCCCCTTAATTAATATATGCAGTTATGCAATACCCTGCCAATGGACTTAAAAACAAATGGTACCTCAATTCTTATATTAAATAATATATTTATGGTACTTCATTTTTTTTTTAAATGAGTGGTAGCACTGGTAGGTAAGAGATGGATGGTTGAATAGGATATCAATTATCAAACTTCAAACCCAGCCTACCCCGTTACGTATGGACATGAATGCGTACATTGTATTAATAACCATTTAAGCATAACTTCTGTAATGTCGGAAAATTTAAAGTACTGTGTAATAATTACTAATAATTATCAAAGACCTATTGGTATCAATTAGCATTAGACTACAATTTGACCTCTTTAGGGCATTCATTAGCATTTTCCTAAGTCTTTATGCAAGCCAATCATGTGTTTCAAAAAGAAGTTACAACAACTGAAACGAACTGCAGTGAAGAAGTAGCAAGCAACAAAGTTTAATGCTTACCGTATGCATGTAGCTACTATAATTACCACCATAGTACACTAAGATAAATTGGTTTGTTCATTCATAGATGTGTGCCAAAGGAAGATACGAGAAGTAACTGTGAAAAGTAAGATATTGTTAAATAAAAATAATATTTCAAGATTTAAAAAAAAATTGAAATGACTTTCAAATTGACTTCTCATACAATCTCTAGAGCATTCTCCATAAGTTAATCTCAGCCACATGTTTATAGAATAGCCTAGAAGTCTATAGGAAAATACATATTTTATTGCTAATGAAAGAATAGCCTACAAACTCTAATGTTGGTTGAGTAACCGACCTTTAGCAAGTATAAAAGGCACCTTATTTGGTTCCCACTTGCTATAGGTGTGAGAGACTTGTGACGTGTGAAGTGAGGTGATGTGAAGTGAAGAGTTAGGTGAAGTAAAGTGTGTGAGGTGAAGTAGTATGAAGCCAACAGCTAGTGTGTGAAGTGTGTAGAGTGAAAAGTAAAGTAAGAAAATCCTAGTGTCAAAGAGTTGGTGTGTGTCCTGTAAAAGCTTTTCCGTGTGGTGTTATTTGAGTCTAGTATTTGTGTCATATATGGGAGCTCGCACAAGGCTTTCCATTAGTCAAAGTGTTAATTCAAAAAGGCTGCAGACTACAGCAACCTTAAAGAAAATCATTTGTAAGGTGATGGAAAAATATAAACTCCTTCACATTTCCTATCAAAAAAAATAAAATAAACTCCTTCACATAAATATTCACTCTCAAAAAAAGAAAGAAATTAAAAAAACACACACCAACCCAAATCCCAGACACATGTACAATATTAGTTATTAAACTAGTTAGCAATATGAGTTAAATTTCCATAAGGTCCAACACTAAACATGACATATATATATATATATATATATATATATTCCCGTAAACACTAAACACATAACTTTGACAAAGGAAATAAAAAGGGATATGACATGGAAAGCATTTAGTTTTCTTTTAGCTATGGAGCCAAGTAGTTGTTTCTTCTGTTCATACTTTATACGTTGTCTGCATATATTAAATCCTACAGGTGCTTCTTTTCAAGTTATAAAAATAACAATAAAAAATCATAACCCAAATGTCCCCACTTCTCTTCTAGAATTTTGTGGACACTGGTTTGTCCACCAAGCCTAAAAATGAAACCAAATGTCCCCACTCCCCTAGAATTACTTACTACTTCTCTATTTGACCAATTTCAGTCCACCTTGGCCACCAATAAAACTCTCTCTCACACCAAATTAACGTGCTCCACTCCCTTCTTTAATATAATTTTTTATATTTTACATTAATGTTATAATAACTTTCCCACCACTTGTCATGCAACTTCGTTCTCTGTCTACTCTTTATATAAACCCACACTCTTTCACACTTCCTTACTCAAAACTCATTCATCAACAAAAAAAAAAAAAAAAAAAATCAAACACTCTTTCCTAGATCTTCTCTCTAGTTCTCTTGGCTTTATCTTTTATAGCTATTTCCTTCAGATCAGAAACTTAGCATCAAAGAGGGATAAACTAGCAGTCCATGTCAAACCAAAGTGTCCCAAGAATACACCCATTTGATATGAAAAATAAAATCCATGTTTAATTCAAACTCTAGCACAACTTCATCTCATGAAAAATAAATAACATGAAGTTTGAATATTATGGAAGAGATTGGAAAATAATACCTCAAAATCTCTCAAAGTCTCAACTAGGAATGGGTATGGAGGTCGACGACGGCCGCGGTGGCTTTAGCGGTGTGGTGGGTGGTGGCTAGGCTAGACTAGAGCGGTGGATAGCAGATCGGCAGCTTGAGGAGGTGGCTAGGCAAACGGCAGTGCAAAGGAGGGGGAGATCGGCGGCGTTAGGGAGTGCAGCGGAGTGAGGGTGTGCGGCGGAGTTAGGTGGTGGCGGCTTGAGGCTGGTGGTGACGGTGTGTGGGGAGAGTGAGAAAAGGGAGAGAGAGCTAGGGGAAAAGAAAAGAAAAGTGTCGAATGAAGAGAAACAAGAAAAGAAAAAAGAGTTTTGGAAAAAAAAAAAGAAAAAAAGAAAAAAAAAAGGTGGGAAACTTGTGCGGGAAAGTAAATATCTGGGAAAACATATAGCGATGTTTTCAAAAACGTCGCTATAATACAAATAAATGCCGCTAAAACTACATTTTCTGTGACGTTTCAGGAAACGCCGCTATTGATCTGTGATATAGCGACGTTTTCTACAAAAAGTTGGTGTATAGTCACTATTCAGTGGCGCTAGTTTGAAACGTCGCAATATATCATTTATAGCGGCGTTTTAAGAAACGTCGCTAAAAAAACGCCACCTAAACCCGGATTTCTTGTAGTGTATGCACTTTATTCACTGGTTCTAGTTTTTCATTTTGTTTAGAAGATGCAGCTCTTTATACAAAAGATAGGAACATTCTTTTTCTAGAAATGATATTGATATGTTAACTTGATGAGGAAAAACAATAATGGCATAAGAGTGGAAGCTCCAGTTGGTGTATAATAGTAACTAATAACCCCCCCCCCCCCCCCCCCCCCTTAACAACAAACAAACAAAACAAAACCTCACCTGTCCAGTAAACTATTTGCATTGATGGATGTCCCAAGAACATTCCTAAAGTTCAAAATCAACCATTTTTCAATCCTAACGTAACCAAAACAAGATGTCCATCATGGTAATTGATGCTAAAAATGTATTCTTAATCATAGATTTATTTTTAAAATTTTCAAGCCATGATTAACTTCTGATTTGACATTTCTCAGCTTGAGGATAACATATTGTCATCATAAACAAATATATAGAAAACCATAAAAGTTCATGATCAAAGTTTTACCTCATCAGAGATAAAATTTGAATTTAAGGTAGATATGCAACACTCAATCAGCCTGCAAATACCACAGATCAGCATCAATGATGGAAAAATGTGCAATAGAAATGACTACATATTTGTGTTCAGTGAGTGAAATAAAAAAAATAGAACTCCCC
>JARYZH020003477.1:0-10862 GCA_030021035.2 Notholithocarpus densiflorus | reverse complement strand
ATATGGGCATGTCTCATCTTATGAACAATTCATTGTTTATTAACTTATGGCCTGTTTGAAAGTTTAGAGAGGGAGGAGAGTAGAGGGGAGGAGAGTAGTGGGGAAGAGAGTAGAGGGGGATGGTTATCCTCCACCTTGTTTGGATGTTTTTAAAATTAGTAAGGGGAAGGGGGTAATTAGCCATTTCTCTTGTTTGGATGTTTTTAAAATTAGGATTCAAAGGAGAGGAAATGATTTAAATAAACAAATTTACCCCTATTTGAAAATGAACTTGCAACATTGGCTTATGATTAATATGACTAATTTGTTAGATTAAATAATTATGTCTATTATTACCATTTTTTTTCACTGCTACTCCTTACTGACCAAAAAAGGTTCAAGAAGTAGTTGATTAATTGTAGAATATATATTTCTAAAAAAAAAAAAGTAATGCAAACTGAATCCGGTCAATTTTTTGAAATATAATTTGTAACGTTAAAAAATTATTTTGTAACGTTAAAATTTTTTTTGTAAAAGGGTCATTAATTTGTAACGTTACAAATTTTAATTTTTAACATTACAAATTAATTTGGTGCATGTCATTGGTGCAGCATTAAAAAAACTTTTTGGTGCATGTCATTAATTTTTTAACGTTAATTAATTATTATTATTATTATTTTTTTTTGTAAGAGTATAATTTGTAACGTTACAAACAATATACGTAGTGAAGAATTTTTTTCGTGCATGTAATTGGTGCAGCATTAAAAAAAAATTACGTTACAAATTACTCTTCACTAATGCTCCTTACAATCTTTTTACAAATTAATTTAGTATCAGTTTGTAATTTAATTAATATGACAATGGTAAATTGGGAAATTCATTTGGTCAATAATTTATCTACCCCACTCACCTTCCAAATCTCTCAAATTTAGGATAATTAAAAATGAGGGGTTAGAGGTAGTTGAAACCCCTCCAAACCCGTCCAAACCCTTCCCCCTCATTTCTTAAAAAACTTCCAAACAAGGTAATTGAATTACTCTCCCTCCCTTTACTCTACTTCCCCTCCTTTTTTAAACTTCCAAACAGGTCATAATTTTCAAAACTTTTTAACGGTTTACACTTTAAAAACAAACTTTTAAGAGGTTAAGTTTTACTCTCAAAACTAAAGGGGGTTTAGTGGTTTACAGGGAAATTCTGTTCCTCAATATTTAGCAAGAAAAAAAAGAAAAGGAAAGAAAAAGAGACCAATAGGAAAAATTGCTGCTGTCTCTAGGTCTTATATTGAGTTGTGCCCACTGAACTGAACCGTTGAAATGGAATAGTGAAAAGATTGTAAAGCTTTATTGCAAGAAACATTATTTTTTTTTACATAGCCAATTGATTATTTATTCTAGAATACTAATTTTAAATTTTAAAAACCAAAAAGAAAAGATAGAGAGGAAACGCCGTCTGTGGGGATCGAACCCACGACCACGTGGTTAAAAGCCACGCGCTCTACCACTGAGCTAAGACGGCTTTATTTCTCTCATTACTTTATGAATTGGATTGCACTGTTGTTTGTTTGCTGAATGAATTGAATTGCACTTATAAACCCACTTCCCGCCTCTATGATTACTCACAAGTAGATTTAGTAGTTTCATGATCCTTTGTGTATTATCAATTTGCATCACTCCTCTATGGTGGTTCTAAAAATTTTAGTTTTTAATAACTCAAAAAACTAATTTATCTATTTTAACATCACACTTTACAATACACCTAACATTAATGATTTTTTTTTTTTACCACTTTATTTAAATATTATTTCTTTATTCTTTTTTTATTATTCATATATGTCTCTTTCTCTCTCTTCCTATGTTTCTCTCTCTCCTTTGAAGTTATAACAACTAGCAAGCCAAGAACAACCACCCACAACCACCATGCACAACCCACTGTTTACAAACCCAACCACCACAAACTCACCAACCATACCACAACCACAAACCACACTACTACCAACCACCACATCACAACCCAGCAACACAAATCAGCCAAAAACCACCACAAAAACCACATGGCATGACCCACCCACCACACCCCCTCCACAAGTCGATCAATGACCCACCACCACCACAACAACCCACAACCCAATCAACACCGATGAACCCAATCCACCAATGAACCCATTGGCAAAATTTGTTGAAGAAAAGATGGAGCAGACCCATCGAGATCCAAGAAAAAGAGTGTGAGAGGATTAGTTTCAGTTGAGAGAGAAGAGGGAGGTGTTGGCGTGAGAGGAAAAAAAAAAGAGAGAAGAAGAGACCTTCACACGGCAGAGAAAAAAGAGAGAGGAGAGAGAAAAAAGAGAAATTTTTTTTATAATGAGAAATGGAGACAAAAATGTAGTAAAGTAATATATATATAAATATATATATATATATTTTTATATATGTTATCCCTTCTTGCTACAATTTGTTGGTGTGAGTGTGTGTTTCAAACACTTTTTATTATTATTTATTTTCTAGCCGTTGAGAATTTATGAGTAAAATAGTCGTTGGGCAATAATGGATAATATAGTTGTTGGGATTTTATGGGTTATTAGTAACCAATAACTATAGACCATTATTGTCATGACTCATGAATAGCCAAAATTATATCCATCATCACACCCTTTCTTATAAGTCATATTTTACTACTTTATATTTAACTATACACAATTCTATTATATTTCTCTTCTACATATTTTTTTACAATTTATTTATTTTTTTCTAAGGAAAGACAATAAAGGGTTGTTCTTGAACCTTCATGAGTGAAAGTGCATCCATCACGAAAGTTGATGCTATATTCTAATCGTGGGGGGTTGTTTGGCCTAGAGAACTAATCGTATCGAGTTTTACTCCGAGTGGAACAAATCAACCTTTAAGAACAATGTTTTCGTTGCATTATTCTATAGCATTGTGAGATTGTTCTAAACTATCTTTATTTTATATTTTTACTAATTATTTAGGATATTATTATTTTTTTTATCAAAATTTGTTTATTCACTAAAATATTTCCAACACAATGAACTGCTAGTCTTGGCATTTCACTGTAGCAAGTTGTGAAAAAAAAAAAAAGATTTTGGGCACCATTGATTTTGGGTATTTTTTAGAGTTTGAAGTGCTAAAAATAGCTTTATAACTTTTTTAAAAATAGCATTGGAATTGTTAAAACTGTCAATACACCATTTTTAACAACCCAATTAAACACCAAAATGGGTCAACATTTTTATTATATTATATTATATTATAATAGGGAGAGGAATCTTCTGCCAATGAGTTAGTTGAAACTCTCTTAAAAAAAAAAAGTTGGTGATAATAGGGTGGCTAGGTGAGAACAAAGAATGAGAATGCATGAGAAAAAGAAAAAGGTATCTCTTAAAACATGTGTAATCCTATATGTTGTGAGAAAAGATGATTAATGTCATTGGATTAAGTTTGTCAAGTGAGATTTTCTTATGCCCAACATGTGCCGAAGAACCCAAGTGTCAAAAAAAAATAAAAAATCAAACACTTCACGTAACCTCATAAAATGATATTCAATGTCATTCAACTAAGTTTGTCAAGTGAGATTTTCTTATGCCCAACACGTGCCAAGAACACAAGTTTCACAAAAAATCAAACACTTCACATGACCACCACTCACGCTTTGTTTATAAAGGAGTAAAATCATTGAGCATACCTAATATTCACACCAGGACATGTCGTGACATTACCGGTTAAAGTGAGTCGGTTGGGTAAGATCAACACTTTTTAAAAAGAAGGAAATACACCTTTAGACCATTAACCCCACTTTAAACGTGCATGGAATTTTTTTTTTTTTTTTTTGAGAAACAACGTGCATGGAATTTTGATTGGTTTGTTTTTCCAAATTCGTGTTTAATGTGTTCACATCGCGCAGAATGATAACAAAAAAGTTCATCAGCAATTTATATTCGGGGTTCAAAACTTTTTCCTTCTCAATGTTCACGTGAGCTGAACCGAAGAAGTTTTCATAAAAGGATAATTTTACCATTTTTTAAGCAATGGCGGCTGCAGGATTTATTTTTGAAAGTATTGCAAAAATATTAGGAACATAGCATTTTTGAAAATTTTTTGGTTGAATCTTCAATGGACCAAAATTTTAGATAGATCAAAATTTATTTTTAATGGGCTCAAATTTTTAGGAAAAATTACACTTTACTACCCTAAACTGTATCTCAAATTACACTCTGCACCCTAAACTATTCGAATGTATAGTTTGCACCTTAAATTATGACACCTAATACACTTTGCACCCCAATGTTAGTTTTACTTTTATCTTAGCATTGACACCTCATTTTGCAACCTACATTTAACCTCACATGAAGAGTAAAATGGTAATTTCATCTTAGAAATAGGCATCTTAATTGTGGCCACTAGATCCTTAATTTTATTTCATCAAAATGATCTTGATGCTGTAACAATTAAATTGATTGGTTATAAGCCCTAATCGGATCATCAAATTGAAAGTTATCATCAAATTAAGTTTTAATGGTCGAGATGCACTATCACAAATTGAGTCTAACTATATGTGATTATGAACAATTGATTCCAATTGGTTATAATTATAATCAATTTGAGATTAATGACGTATCATAATTTGATTGGCTAGGATTATATCTTATGGTAAGGTTGCACACACTTGATTAATTAGATAATTAAATATTAATTATTCAATGAGTAATTTGTGTAATTATCTTTTTAATTGGAGTAAATTTGGAACTGATTAAGTCTAAAATGGAAGTAATTGGAGCCCATTAATGTTAATTGGAAACTAATTTAGGGCCTATTAATGCTAATTATGCTAAAATTATTTTCCAACAAATGACCTCTACTCACCATTTCTTTGATATCTCTCAGAATATTTTGAACCTGTGAGTGAGATTAATTTTTTTAGAAACTATACATCTGGGGCTTCAACTTGAGCACAAGAATGAGGCAATTCCAATCAGAATTGAGAGTGATATGATTTTTCGAAGTTAGCTCTAAAAATTGTTGTATGAGCAACGGGAAAAATTGAGGTTTTAGACATTTTGCTCACTCATCACTTCCACCAACCCCCAAATTTAATGCACTAGCTTTCCCCAAAGTCTGAAGTAGGGTCTAGGTTCATGATTCTCTTTGATCCTTTGTCAACCCTTATTAAATGTCATTCCATTCATATTTTCTCCACTACTACTATATAAACCCTCATCTTCTTCATTCCAAGACATAGAAACACCCTCTCTTCTCCTAGTTCTTCTTTTCTACTCCACTCTTAGGACCTCCACCATGAGTCTTCTCCTCCACTGTGTGGATCTTACATGTAGGTATAATCCCTTTCCTTAACTTGTTTATTTATATTACTATAATGAGATTAGGATTAGAGCATGCTAGTGATTATTTTAATTTGTTGAATATGTTTGAATGTTCATGAGATTCTTAAATGTTCATATCGTTCTTCACAAGTTCTTGGTTGTTCATCACATGTTCATGCATGACACTAGTTTTGATCTTATATCCACATAAAAAATGTGAAAAACATGTTGATTTCATAATTCTCTCAAATTCTTGAATTTAGGATATCACCATTCACACACATTCACTAGAATTTATTTTTCAATCAAAATGCAATGATTAATAAGTGGAATTAGGGTTTATCACTTGCACACACATTAAATTCAACATGAAAATTGATTGATAATATATTGGATGATATGATATGAATGTTGACCACTATAGTCTAGAAGACTGGTTTCACTGAGCAAGGTGGGTGCCTAACACCTTCCTGTCTTGTAACGTAGCCTCCGAGCTTAGACCAAGAGTTACTAGATCAAATGCTTATCCATGTAATTTTCAATCTCTAGGTTGTAACTAGGAAACAAAGTCATGTACTTTATCTTAGATTGTATCTACGACCAAAACCATGTAATTTCCTATGATCAATGTACATTCACTCTTAAATTAATAAAATGATGAATTTTTCAATTATGGTTTTCTTATTTATTCCAATAATTAAATAAGTGGCGATTCCATTATAAAACTCTTAATTTAAAGGGGAAAATATAATCAGTCAAACCTCCATTTTAAGAGGCAATAACACGACTCTACTCATTCACGTGGGTTTGGCCGTGTTTTGCTTAGGTGGAACAAAGTTAAAAGACAAAAACACCCCTCTTCACAATCAATAATAAAAAAAATAGAATAAAATAAAAAAGCTTCTTTCCTTTTATTTTCATCTCTCACACACGTACAGGTACAGCTCTCCTCATATCAGCTCTCCCCAAATCAAAACCTTGTAAATCCCCAAATCAGAAATATCTTTGACGCCACCATCACCCACCACTGCACTACACTCGAATAAAAATGGCAAAATGTTGAGTGGAGTGCATACCTTAAAGTGAGTAGATTTGGAATATCACTAATTTATACTTCTTAAATTAATTAATTGAGGGGGGAAAGTCCAATTATTTGTACAACAATCGGCCTTTTTCACATGGACAATATCATGAAAATCCTTTAGCAAAGGAAGGTAGGTTCTGTCTTTTAAGCCTTTGCATGGTGCCCAAGATAAAAATAATCTTTATCTCTATTCCTTTGTCATCTTCATTTCTATTCAATTTTGCTATTATTTTATTTTGTTTCATTTACTTGCTTGGAAAAGGCTGGGGTCACCACTTTTGTCACTTTAGCTTAAAGAATTCTCTCTTTCACAACGCACGAGGCTGAAAAGCCAATGAAGGTATTTTTGATTTGGGGATTTAGGGTTACAGGGTTTTGATTTGGGGAGAGGGTCATACCGGTACGTGTGAGAGACAGCTGGAAAAAAAAAAGGAAAAAAAAAATTGTTTTAATTGATTGTGAATAGGGGTGTTTTTGTCTTTTAACTTTGTTCCTCCTAAGCAAAACACATGTGCGTGTCATGTGCATGAAAGTTCCGTCAAAGATAACTGTAAAACTAACATCAGGATGCAAAGTGTAGTAGGTGTCATAGTTTATAGTGCAAACTGTGTATTTGAATATTTTAAGTTGCAAATTGTATTATGAGATATAATTTAGGTTGGTAAAGTATAATTTTCCCAAATTTTTATTTAGGGTGTTCAAGATTTGTTTTTAGGGTGGTCAAGATTTATTTCTAGGGTGGTCAACAACTCATATTAATTTAAAATTTTAATTTTTTTTAAGGTATATAAAAAGAAAAAAATTTCAAGTCAAGGTGGTCATGTGACCACCATGATTAACAAGTGGAGCCACCACTGAAAATTGCCAAGTTGTTAAGCTGAAAGTCCAACCAACGAGTAATTCTTAAGTACTCCTGGTGCATAGTGAATAACTTCCAGAGCACGGTGAATAGTGTTTTTTCTCTCATATTCATGATAGAGTCTAGTCATTAAATTCATGGTGGGTCCACCATAAATATAAAAGAAGGGAGCATCATTTCACTATACTACAGGAGTACCTATGAATTTTCCTCAATGTCATAATTATCAAAAAAACTGACTATGTAATCCAATTTTATTTTGATTATGAAACAAGTGTTTTTCTTGGATTTTTTTTCTATACATTTACTTCCTCAAAATCTTCACATTTTTTTTCCAACCATATTTTCTTTAGAAAAGAATAAAATACATATAGCCAAGCTCAATAGGATTAAAGCTTGATTGTCGTTGTTGTATGTTCTTTAAAAAGCTTTCTAAAGTAAAACGCCTTCTAGAATTAGCGCAAAGAGAGAGCATCTTGTTATGCATCCGGATGAGTTTCAACAATGGAGAACAAGACCCTTCCTAACAAAAGGTCAAAGTTAAGAGACTGGTAGCATTCTTTTGGCAAACCATTTCCCCGGGTTTCTTATAAATTATTGTCCATATGAGCAAATATATTGGTAAAACTTAGGTGCAGTTCCTTGGTACAACATATTAGATTGTCTAGTTAATTCGAACACATTTTTGCATTAACCAATAAAGCACAATCATTTTATATTTTCCAAGAATGATTAACTTCAATGTAATGATATGTTTGAACCAAATGTATTATACCTAAGAAACTGTACATATGTTTTATTCACGTTTTGATAACAGAACTACTAGTTAAAGACAAGATACATGCACCAATACAGCATCTCCAATGACTAAAAACAATCCTTTCGTTCAAACAAATACAAAAGAAAGTTACACCAATTTTACAAATGTTGGGGGGACTATGACTCCCTACAACCATTCTAAAAACAGGCCTGCATGGTGTGATGTCGAAGGCCATAAAAGATTTGAGTGTGTCTTTCTCATCACATTGGTTTTGAGGTGGAATGACACAGCTCACGGTCCGACAACAAAGAACATAAATAGGATTAAGTCTTGTGAACATATCATATCAAACAACATATCAACTATGACAGCTTGAAAACTTCCTATCTATCAAAGAGAAAAATAAATGAAGACATTTTAAGAAATGGCCTTAACAGGAAAAAAAAAAAATCAAGGTACTTCAAACCTAAATCGCAAATAAATAACATAATTGACCTGTCCAGTCTGCTTTCTTGAAAAACTTGATTAAGGTAACGATAAAGAAATACCTTTGAAGGATTCAATGCATCTATCCTACACTTTCTTCGGGTTTCTTAGCATGGTGAATAGCAATAACATGAATAAGCCAAATGATTCTTCTTAGTCATAGAAGGAGTGATGAAATCTGAGGCAGAAGCAGAAGACCCTCTAATATTGGCTGGAACAAGTGTTTGAATCCTACTGGCAGCAATTCTCTTACCGATCACATTGGAATAGAACAGGCCAAAGATGGCTAGTACAAAAACATCACTCTGAGAACATACATAGAAGTCAATAACCTTTTCATATTTAGAGCCTTTGGAATCCAAGAATGTTGCCTTTTTATCTGCAGGCATTATGCTTTCCTGCAATATTCCATATAAGAAAAAAAGTCAGACCTCAAGTCAAATTAAGGATTATGTTGTTAATGATATCGATGTCTACTTGGAAGCAGAAGGGCATTTGAGTGTATTATACACAATGATTAGGTGTAAGCAGTAAAACAAAATTGAAGTGAATAAACAAGCAGAAGATTGAGTAAGAAAAAAAAAAAAAAAGATCCCTCACCTTTGTATACGTTTTAAGGAAGAGATCCTTTAGAGCATCAAGGCTGCTTTGCCAGCTTGATTCAGTTAAATAGACTGGGGTATCCTTGTCAAACCCGGTCTTCTTCAAAAAATTCAGGAAAGACAGGTTAAAGCCAAGTCAAGATTTCGAGCCTTCTTCAATAGCAATTTCCAAAGTTTAGATCTTTTAGACTAGGCTTCTTTTTCTTTTCTTTTTTGGGTAAATTTGAGTAGAATGTATTCTAGGACATTCAATGTACTCTTGTGGTTTTGTCACGAATTCCAAATGGGGAGATTGTTAGGTTCATATTATTATGTGATTGGTATATTCTATGACAAAATGTACTTTACTTGTATTTGGGTAAATCTAAGTAAGTTCAAAATGATCATTACAAGTGGTTACATTAAAGACATGAAGAATACTCAAGAAAAGCTGAATTTGCAGGTCCCAACACCTCCTCGATACCTGTCGATCTATCATGATTTAATAAAGCTCGATATTTGGCTCGATACCTCTCGATCTATCAAGCTACGGGATTTCTGATATAGCCTGCAACGTTTTATTCTAATTGGCTATTTGTTTATTAGTTTGTGAAAACCTAATAAGACTAGGAGAGCAAACCTAATTGGAATAGGAGAGCCCATTCAAAAGGCCCATTAAACTCCTATTTAAATAAAGAGGTGGAGAAAGAAAACCCTAACCCTAAAAAGCTTCATAAGGTTTTTTTTTTGAAACCCTAGCCTCCTCTTATAGAAGAAAGAGAATTGCAGCGTTTCTTATATGCCTTTGAGTTCTGTAACCAAGCAAAATTTCTAGCACTAACATTGAAGATCTTATTGGTATTTCTATGTGAAGCTATTGCAAATCAACAACAAAAATCAAAAGGTTGTTGTTGAGTTAGTCACGAACTAGGATTCGTGCAAAGAAACTAGTTAGTCACGAACTAGGATTCGTGCAAAGAAACTAGTCACGTACTGGGATCCGTGCAAAAAAAGAAGTCTTCTACAAAATCAAGTCCAATTAGGGATTGGAGTAAAGGTTCAACTGACTCATTTTGTGATAGAGTTGGACTGTCTTGATCATTTCACTATGGTTGGCTATCTCAACCCAAATGTCAGCCTAGCAAGTCTTGTCTGCTCTTTGATGGTTTTGGGTGTATTGACCAATATAAACTCCAATGGTTTTTTTGATCCATAATTTGATAAACACACATGCTATTATTCCAATTAAATTGAAAGGAGGGTGATTGTCTGAGCTTAAAATGGTAACAGCAGCAATCTAAAGCAACCATAGAAACCCTTGGCCTTATGCTTATGATTCATTTAAAGATTCTATTTGAAAACAGTAAACATTAAAAACTTTTTGTGATAAAAGCATGTTGTAGTTGGAAATTTAGCTTTCCTCAATCGATCAATTCATGATTAAGATTTATCAAGGTACATGCTTTCTACTTATATCATACGTAGGTATTTTCCCGTATTAGCTTATAAAAATAAAAAATAAAAGAAAGAAAATATTTTCCCTCATTATAATTTTACTCCCTCTTAATTTTATGGAACATCTTTCTGTTATGTCTAATATATTTTGAAGATTACTAATTAGTGAAACTCCTCAATTTGTGCTTTTAAACCTTTTTGTTTTTGGGTGAAACTACTGCCATGTTTTTTAAAATGTTACCCTAACTTTTCTATTCTTTCTTATGGTGGTGATGTAACCTTGATGTCTACAAATTACACTCGAACAACTGGGATGCTGAGTGGAA
>JARYZH020003476.1:0-10863 GCA_030021035.2 Notholithocarpus densiflorus | reverse complement strand
CGAGAATAGTGAAAAGAAAGAGAGGATTGTGGTCAAGATTAATTTGGCAGCATGGCGGCAAAGGAAAGCGCAAAAGGAGGAGGAGGAGAAGAGGAAGTCATTGGAGTTGAAACTTGAAGCATAAAAAAGAAAGCAACAACTTGGATACCAACAAGTTCAAAATGCCGAAAGAAAGATTCAATTGATGGATTTTAGAGAAATCTCTATGCCTGAGACAGAGATTAATCTCTCCAAGAAGCCCAAGTGCCATTACCATTGTAAGGACAGGATTTGTGGCCCAAGCCCAAGATGTATGGGATTTTGGTCTAATAAGCCCAATACAATAAATTTGTAGAGAGTGGGTCAAAGAACTAGGCCCTAATGAGTTGAACAATGGCTAGTATTGAATTGAATGATAATCAAACACAAATAAGAGGTTCTGATATCAATGGACTTTCAGTCTGAGGAGGTCACACTTGTACAAATTGATCACAATTGGATACAAAGATACTTTAGTATTCTCTCCTTCTTTTCTTTTTCCTTTTTTCTTCCTCTTCTTTCATGGAGGGTTCTTACATTATATATCTTCTTCTGAATCATCTTGATCCTACACTTGTCGATCATTTGAGCCTTCACTTGAGTGCTTGTCCTATCAGACACCCTCCCTGATTTTCTGTGAGTTGTGGTAGCCAAGGTAACACTGTTCAGAGGTCTTCTCCACATTAATGCGGCCAAAAAAGTAGCTGCAGTGCATTCAATGCGGTGGTAGCAGCTTTTCCTTAGATATTTTTGAGTTCCCCTCTTCTCGTATGTTCATGTTGCACGTCCCTATCAATAGAGCTTTGTGGAAAGTCACTCTGATCATTGGAGTACATATTTGAGCTGTATTTATCGTATCCGAGGATATCTTTCTCCTCGGACAACCTTCCCATTCGTAATTTGCTCATTAAACCCTGAACCTGGACCATTCTTTATTATTCGTTCCTCCCCGGACCATCATGCTTCTCGGACAAGGACTAAGGCCCACTATATAATTTGGGCCCTTGACCCTACAACCGTCATTGATGATCTACATGTTGATGATTTTTTGTTAGTATGGAATGAATGCACTTGTGTTTAAGTCAGTCTGTCCGACTCTGAGTCGGAGTGAACAAAACATAGAGATTATTATTATTATTATTATCATTCACAACCCAAACCCTAACAGGGGGATTTTTAAGTCAGTCAGTATTTATTTCTCATATGTGACGTGACCTCCTTTTTATTCTTTTATTTTTTATCAATAAAAATATTATTTTTTATCAATAAAAATATTATTTTTTATAAAAAAAGAAGATAAAATTAAAAAAAATTTATTTATTTATTTATAATTCAATTACTACTAGTCAAATTCTATCACTACTAGTTGATAACTAGAGCAAGAGAGTTGAACTACAGAGTGTAGGGTCTAGAGAAAGAGATTCCAATGGAAAAAGGGGTTTATTTGAGTTTGAGAGAGGAATAGAGGATTGATTGAACAAACAGAGTTGGTGTTGGCGGCAATGAGGGAGATGGGGATGATGGGTTTTCAATTTGTTGGGTTGGGTTTCTCCAATGGGGATGATGGGTTTGAATCTCTAATCCAATAGAGTATTGATGAATACAAAATGGGCTTTGATTGAATGAATTTTAAGGTTGGATGGGCTGAGGACAACAAGCCCATGAAAAGATGAAATGTATGTGTAATGTTTTGTGGGATTTGTTTGTCAAGCAAGTGTCAGAATGCATTTTGTCTTTTTTTTGTTGCTAATTGTTTGTTTGTTTGGGGATAAAGGAAATAGTCTTAAGAGTTTTAGCGTAGTGTATGCCAATAGTGGTTTCAAATGTCAAAGCCTGTCACTAGTTGATGACTAGGGAAAGAGAGAGATAAAGAGATTCCATGACTGAGCTCCTTGCCGTTCTCCTTCACCCACAGCGCCTACTGTGTTAATAAATATTTGTGTTCATCACACTGCGGCTTAATTTGTGAGTTTGGGATTATATTATCAACATTGCATTCTGCATGAATGCCATATATTTGTAGTTGCACTTGTTTTTTCTTACTTTTAAGCCAATGTGTCAACTGTCAACTGTGGTCTGTAAGTTATGAGTGGAATTTGAAAATTGAAATTGGTTTCTTATCAGGGCTTTGAGTGATTGTTAGAGCTCGAGTTGGGCATTTGATGTTTATATGATAAATATATGCACTTGGAAAATACCAATTGCTATTGGTAAAGAATTAAATGGTAAGTGGGGTAAAAACATGTTCTATTGATAAATTGGCTTCAATCCTAATCAAATAAAGTTGATACAAATAAAGTGGGATGTTGGGTTTTGCAGTGATGTTAATTTGGCTTACCAATAGTGGAGGTTCAGCTGTGGGGTAGTCTAATGGTTTTCTTGATTGTGTTTCAGTGATAAGATGGTAAGGTAGTAGTAGTGAGTGTGTATGAGTAATTAGACAATGGTGTGGTTCTTTTCTTGGTGACCATGTATAGGTGGACGAGGGAAAGGGACTGTGTGGTGGACTTGGTGGTAGAAGTGGTCAAGTTTAGAAGGTTAAGTGGTAACTGTAGGCAAGTTAAATTGAAGTTTGGGGTGAGTAATCCAACTTGTTGGAGTGAGTAGGTTGAGTTGGTGGTGAGTTTGGTAATGGGTGAGTTGGCTTTGGTGAATTTGGGTGGTTTGAAGTGAATTGGTGAACTGAGTTGAGGGTGGATGAGTTGCTGGCTGTGTTTATTTGAGAGATAGTTAGGCTGGCTGTGGGCATTTGCTGTTGTATAATGGAGATGGTTTTTGGTGTGATCTGAGACAAGGTGGAGCCGGGAATGGGTAAAAGGGTTATGAGAGCTGAGGGTGGTGTAATTGCCTCAATAGACTATTATGTTTGTGATGAAGGCAATTATAGATTATGTGATAATTCCTTAATTGAGATCATGTAGAGACCAGATAGCCAATATGTAATGCTGAAATTAGTGTACTAATATCATGAGTAAGTGTTAAGAGACCACATGCTGAATTTATCTACCATGTTAAATGCTCTAAGCTTTGCATTTTCTCATTTCATTTTTTTTATCCTCTATCCTTAAGATCTTAGATTATTTTTTGTTCCATTTCAATTAGGATGCTATTAACTCTTTTTGTTTTTTCAGTTTTAACTTTTAAGTTGCAAGAATTTTTTGAAACTCTATCTATAGAGATCTTTGTCAAACTAATAAATTAATTAGTTTGAGTGGGAGCTCCGAGATTCAAAGTCTTGTCTTTGTGAAAAATATTAGAAAATGTGAAAAATGGCTTGGTCATATCACTCCCCTTTTATTCAATTGTTTGTTTGGTAATTGGGACAAATGTGAAAACAATAAAGGGGCCCTCTTTTTAAATTATTTTTATAGATAATAAGCTTTATTAGAAAGAATTCTTTTCCCTCAATAATGGAATGAATTGTAACATTGGGTTTAGGACCCATGAAGTGTGTGCGTAACTTATTAATTAAAATAAATAAATAAAACTACAATGGTTTTTGGAACTAACTTATCCTTTCAGTTTGTGGAGGATACAGTGAATCAACTTCAGCACGAGAATCTGTCTCCAAGGTAAAAAAGAAAAAGTTTGGAACTAACTGAGCATCAAAAGGAAGTAAGACGAGCACAGCAAGGAAGGGAGAGGGATTGTAGTGGACATGGCCCGGGGATCTGGACTTACACTAGTGTTGATTTTTCACAGGGGAATGAGGATTCACAAGAAAGCCAGGAAATCCGGGATCCAAAATCCATTATGGAGATGTTAAAAAGAGCTACTTAATTGTTTTTATCTGCATGCCTTGCTTTGAAACATGGAATTCTAGATGGGGCACCCAACTTAACCAGGCATGCTAGATGGTCCTGGCCACCCAGTTATTTCTTTGGTCTTGTATGTCACCTATTTTATCAGCCTCGTTATTTCGATGATGTTGTGAGTTGTATCAATTAATTTAGAAGTCCCCAAATGGATGTATTGTATATAATATTCATACTGATCTTCTGTACAGGATGTACAACAATATTTCATTAGCATTGTGCCATTGTATATCGTGTATGCTATTTTGAGTTATAGAGCCTTTTATTCCTAGCTTTGAAACTTACTGTTGTTTAAAGGAGCAAGGCAATACCAAACGTTCAAGCTCCCATAAAAGAAGAAAAGAAAAACGTTTAAGCTGCTGGAAATCTATATGGTTCCCAGAGCTTGCTATTGCAGAACAATCAATTGATGTAGGATGAAGTCATTGGTCATAAATGTATGATATTAAGCCAATGACAATTTTTCAGTCTCTATGCTTTATTCAGACACCCAAGCCAAGTTATAAGAATTCTACTGAATGGACAGGAATGACAAATTTTACAAATTGGTAACTTTATTAAGACACATGAGTTGATGAATCATGAATGTGGTATATTTGAATGACATAAAACGAATTTTCTTTTCATTGGTTATATATTCTTGAATAAATAATAAAAATAATAATAAAATTTAAAGAGTAAGACATTTTTTTTTTTTTTTTTACACTAGTAAGCTTATTTGGGTTTGATATCTTTGGTAGGAACCTTGGGTTCCGTTTTTTAACCAAATTTATACCTTCCCTATAGGCCTATAGGAAACTTACCTCTCATATGTATCAATTGGGTTTTTCAATTGAAATCCCGACATTTTTCACTGGAATCAAAATGAATTATCAAGACTTTTATAGTAATACAATAAAATGCATTAATAAGATTAGGACAAAATTTAGCTACAAACATGTTTGTAGCCAATAGCAACAACTTCCACTAAAAAAACTAATATAGCTATATATTTTGGAAATCTAACCATTGGATTGCATGTTTTTTGTGTTCTTAGCACTCATGCCAAATTTCATGTCAATTGGATGTTATTACTATTCTATACATAAACTTATTTTTTTAATTCAGATTTTAAACTACAAAAACTTGAAATTTAAACATTTTATTAATGACATAGTTATTGATCTTATATTTTCTAGAAATTTTGTAAATACAGAGGATATAAAAAGAAAATGTAATCTAATGATAAATTTGTCAAAATTTACATCAAATAAAAATATATTGAGTAGAGTTGAAGCAAAACTTTGCCCATAGGTTTATACTTTCCTCTTCCATGTCACAAGACAAGTTTAGGTGGTCTCCAAATAGCAAAGTACATTCACGGTTAAATCAGTTTACTTGCTAGATTAAGAGTACAACTTACAAAATCTGTTTTCTTGCTAGATCATAATGGAAGAAATCATGAAGATTAAAGTTAAATGAGAGATTAAATGTAACACCCCGACTCAACTTTATAGTTAAACTATGTGTTTGAATAGTTAATTACTATTTTAAGCCACCTTCTTTCTATAATTAATAGAAGAGTATTTAATAAGCATATTATTTTATAATACCTTTGAATAAGAATTGTAAAGATTATAAATAATTGAATGGCTAAGTGGTTTAAGTTATTAGATACATAGTTGGTGGTGTTTTAATTAAGTATGATGCATGAGACGTTATAGTTGTAATTCTACCCACACATGCAACCAATTGAAATTCAACACATGTAAGGCCAAAGCATCATGCATGTTGACACATGTTATCCCCTTGAACCTCAAAGACCAAGACTTGGCCGGCCATGCAATGAACAAGCTCCACCTCATCTCTTCTTCGACTTTCTCTAAGAAACTAAAAGACTCAATAAGCTCTCTCCCTCTCTCAAACCCACGGGTCCACACATCAAAATAAAGATAAGGCTCCATCTCATTTCTTCTTTCTACTCTTTCAAAGCAACTAGAACAATCAAGAACTCTCTCCCTTTCATACCTACGGGTCCAACACGAAAAGAAAGAAAAGCTCTCACCAACAGCCCTCCCTCTCTCACCGAAACCATATATCTTTCTCTAAGAAGGAATCAAACTCTTACTAAAGTTTCAACTTCAATTGTGGGTAAGTATATATGTTTATTTTCTGTTATGTGTATTTTAATGGTGGTATGGTTTGCTTTAGTTTCACTTCTATGTTCTCTAATATGATTGTTAGAAGCTGAAATTTGTGGTTTGTAAAATTACGACATTATGAATTTGTAAGTCTATATATATGTGTGTGTGTGTGTGTGTGTGTGTGTGTGTGTGTGTGTGTGCGTGTGTGCTGTTTTGAGAAGCTTTGAAACTGTGTTGGCATTTTGTTGAAGGTAGATTAGGGATTTTACTAATTAATGATTGTATATGATTAAGGAAGTAAGAAAAAGTTAGGATGAGTACTTTTGATGTTACTGCTGGGATTTTTGTTGTATTTAATTTTGCTATAAATGGTTAAATGACTGTATGTAAGTGTTTTCTAACATGTCTAATGAGTGTATAAAAATCCCTATATGATAATAAGACTATTTACAGTCATTTTATGATTTTACAAGAAAATATTGCGAAGCTGCCACTGTGACAGATTCTGTGTTTATGCATAATAAATTATGTATTAAATTGTATACGGAGAATTAGGATGCTAGGAGTAGTTCTTATGAATGCTAAGACATATATGGTTGTTATGGAAGTGGTCTCACAGAATTTGGATCAATATAAAAATAAGGGTCTAATTTCTAAGTTGCATGAAATTCTGTCAGGACATATTTGAGCATGTTGTCTTGTATGATTTTTTAGTAAATCATGGTTTTATGATTTGGCTCTGAAATGATATGGAATTTACTAGACATCCAGAGGAGTGTCTCTGTAAATTTCATGAAGATTGGATGTGTTTAGATAGCCCATTTGTATTTTACAAATGAGGCATATGCTGCTGAAATGAGCAGTAAACAGTAAATGATAACTCTGACTTTGAGGATTTAATTCTAAAGTTAGGGTGAATGTTTTGAACTATAATTTATTATGCTTATCTTTCGATATGTCTGGATTATAGATAAATTTTGTATAACTTGGTTCAAGGTTTAGTAATCAAAGGAGGGGTTCTAAACCATTCTACTGCTTTTTCATGTTGCTGTCTTGTTCAATGTGTTGTATGTTGCCATGCGAGTGTATATGGTTACATGACCATGCTTAAAGGATTTTATGTTTATGCATGCATTATTTCCCCAATCTCAAGCACATATTGAAATGAAGTTGGCTCCTCTGGAGATATGATATAAATATGAGAATGATGGCTTTTCTTTAGTTTGGTACACCATTTGTTGATGTGTGCATAATATGTTTATGGGAACCTCGTTGAGATGGGATTAGGATTTCCTTGGTTCTAAGATATAGGTTTTGAGATGAATGTGTAAGTTTATGATAAGGAATAATTGATAGTAATAAGCTTTGATATTTGGTTTAGGTGTTACTAGTACCCAAGTCTAAGCTCCTTTGACTTTAGGTTCTCGGTTCCTTTGCTTTCAGGTAAGAGATAAGTTATATGAGTATTTGGTAAGTCATGAGGTTATTTTAAAGTGTATCATGCATTAAAAGGTTTTTTATTAGCGGTATGACATATAATCCTGTTTCAGACAAAGATATGTTCGTGATCTTTCGAAACCTTATGTATATGATTTAAGCATATTGATACTATTACTAATTCCACAAACATGATATTTAAAGAAAAGAATGAAAATGTTATTATTATGAAATGTTATGCAAACTATGAATTTTAGTATGATATATAAGTAAGAAATGTTTTTGGGTTATGTCATCTGGTAATCTGAACTCAATTAAAGTATGTATTGAGGATGGCGGTTCGTTCATGCTCAATTAAAGTATGTACTGAGGATGGCAGTGCGTCCGCGCTCGGTCAAAGTATGTACTGAGGATGGCGGTGCGTCCGCGCTCGATTAAAATATGTACTGAGGATGGCGGTTCATCCACGATTGATTAAAGTATGTATTAAGGATGGCAATGCATCCGCACTCATAAGTATAGACTTATCAGATATGGACTAACCAATACTATTTTATTTTATTGATCATGAGAGAATGATTTTTGTTTAAATGCATTATGAAAAGTTAAAAGCTCTCATGAAAAGAAGAAGTTTTTGATGAAAAGAAAAGTTGTTCTTTAAAGATAAAAGTTTCTGAAGTTCTATTGTGCTTTAAAGAAAAAGAATCTGATGAAAATGTTTTAGTGTTCTATAAAGATAAAGTTTCTGATAAAAGTATAAGTTTATGTTAAAAAGTTATCAAATATCTGTTCTTTATGAAACGTTAAATTTTATGACTATGAAAGTTATAATATTTTATGAGAAGAAGATTATAAAGAAAAGTTTTCTTATTCGTCAAGATGTTTCTAGTTAAGTCAAAGTTACCAATTATCCGATTTAAGTTAAAATGATTATTTTGTAATGAGAATATATATATATATATGTATGTATGTATGTATGTATGTGGTTTTAAATAATCAATATTATATTTGGTGACTTTGTAAGAAATGAAAGAAATTCTATCCGAAGGGTTTTGGTAATATTATTCTGATAAGAAAAGGGAGAACAATTATTTTCCTGCGAAGAGCGTATAAGTTATCATTATGAATAGTACAAAATACTATGCAAGAAAAAATGTTCTCCGATCTGAATATTTATAAAATGAAATAATTTGATTTACATGCATTCTTATTAAATTCTTGTGTATCTTACCCTTACTGAGCTGTGTAGCTCGCCCCTTCCACTCTTTCAGTCAATAGGTTTTAGTTTGGAGTAGAGGGAGCCTTAGTCGAGTTTTGGAAGGAGCTGATTTTAGTTTTAAAAGTATAGATCCCAAATTAGCAATTTGATGTTTTGCTTTGCAGTATTGTGTACTTTTGGATCTAATGAAAGTGTGTACCTTAAAGTATTAAGAGATGTATTATGTGAAATTTAGAATTTGAATAAACGGTGGATTGTGTTATCCTTTGAAGTACAATGTAGATGCTCTGAATATCAAGTGGAAAGTTATATCGTTTAAGTAAAGAAACAAGAATGAAAAGAAAGAGGGAAGTTTCTGTAAAAGTTTTGTAAAAGTTAAGTTGGTTCTTGTTAAGACCAGGTTTAGGCTTGATATTAACATGCCGATCATGGTCACAAATCCAGGTTTCGGGTTTGGGACGTGACAAACATGGTATCAGAGCAAAGGTTATGATTTTGTAGACTCTAAGTATCGATCTTCAGAGTAAGGTATTAAGATTGGGTAGTTAAGGGTAGACAAGTAAGATACATCTCTTCAGAGATGTTTGAATTGTTTGATCATTGGCTTATAATTTGATGTCTACTAACATTTTTGGATATCTTGAATTATAAAAGCATGCTCAGTATTGCTATGGTTTTAGCTCTTTTGTTATTAGTACTATGATGCTTGCTACATTGGTGTAGTAACTTGTTTGATTGGATGTATTTGTCGTCAAATAAAATTTGTAAAAGAGATATCTTCTTATCTTTATATAGTAATCTATTATTATTATGAAGACTACAAATATGTTCTCTCTCTTTTCTAGTACAAGTGAACTTGTAAGATCCCTCGAGTAAATTACAGTGTGGTGAAAATATGTTTATACTTCAATGATGCATGTTCCATTTTGACTTTTGTTAAAATGTAAAACAATGATTATATGGTTTACTTGGAATTGCTTATCAAACTTTTTAAGAATAAAGAAGTTTTTAAGAGTGAGTTATTAAATGTTTTCAAAATTTGTATACCTTATTTCATTGAAGTCAGCCTTCCTAATGTTGGTATGGACTAAATTAGTTGAACGCAGCTGGCCATGTGTGATCTGCTAAGTCATTTGCCAACTAACCTTATGTGGGGTGACATAAAATGATTATTATACCATTCCTCGGTCAAGTAATTTGTTAATTAACTGTGGTTGAGCTCGCATGTGGTTAAACAAGTTATTGACAACGTATAATTTTTTTATAACATAATATCACTTGTGATAATATTATTTGATGAAGTTTATTTTGAAAAAAAAAATGTTGTCAAAGTGAATTTTGATGAGTTTTTGGTTGTTGATAATGTATAATGTTATATATCATTTTTTTATAAAGGAGAGATATATGCTAAATCGACACTTTCTAAGAAATTCTTTGAGTTTGTGGAATTGATCTTATTTGATTCATTCATTCTTTTGTACCTCTTGGAATATAATGTGTTGCCCAAGTTACTAAAATTTTGACAAGTGAATGATTTCTAATATCCATTTGTCACAATCAAGATCTTTTCTTATCAAATCCACTGATTATATTGATATTTAAAGTATTGATATTATAAATTCTGATCGGTGTATGAAAGAATTTCTTAATTATATTCTTAGAGTGAATATATGTTATATGACATGTGCACTTAGTACTTGTCTGCATGTATATATAGTGTTGTCTCTTTTAACTAGGCATGAAAATTGTTGAAAGCATGTATCATAACTTAAGAAAATTTTATAATAAGATAAAGAGTTGTAATGTATATAAATGACTTGACATGTGATTCTACTATGTTTTGTGATTTTCTCAATTTATCATTTCACATTGTTGTGGTACAAAGATATGTACTGTTATAATTTTCAAGGACGAAAATTTTTAAGGAGGGAAGGATGTAACTCCCCGACCCAATTTTATAGTTAAACTATGTGTTTGAATGGTTAATTATTATTTTAAGCCACCTTCTTTCTATAATTAATAGAAGAGTATTTAATAAGCATATTATTTTATAATACCTTTGAATAAGAATTGTAAAGATTATAAATAATTGAATGGCTAAGTGGTTTAAGTTATTAGATACATAGTTGGTGGTGTTTTAAATAAGTATGATGCATGAGACGTTATGGTTTTAATTCTACCCACACATGCAACCAATTGAAATTCAACACATGTAAGGCCAAAGCATCATGCATGTTGACACATGTTATCC
>JARYZH020003475.1:0-10864 GCA_030021035.2 Notholithocarpus densiflorus | reverse complement strand
TATTATCAAAATATATACCATAGAAAAGACCCAAAATAAATGTATCTTAATAAGTTGCAATTAATTATCTCTAATCTATTAAAATGAAACTCAATGTTCCTTAAATTCTTAAAACCATTTATGAATTTTTTGGTACTAAATTTTCACAATAATTTCTTTTTTAACATGCAAAATCAAAGATTCAATTAGAAAATCATCTTTAATTTTGTTACAAATCTAATTTGGATAATATTCAATGTTTAACATGCTCATTCCATAATTGTCGTATAAACTGGAATAGTAATACAATTAAGAAGTATAACCACTTTATAAATAAGTTAGCAGGCTATAGACGTTCTAGTTCTAGTGTCCGCCGTTTATAACCCCAGTTTACAACTACAAAGGTTAAGCCCTTTTATAATTGTACTCTGATTATGTAATGTATTATAAACCCGATTTAAAACACTATTATTATTTTCGTGTGTGTTCTAATAAGTATTACTGTTTACTAAAAAAAAAAGGAATAGGGATGTTTGTCCCACATTGGTTGTGTGTGTCTAGTATTCGCTGTTTATAACCCTAGTCTACAACTACAAAGGTTAGGCCCTTTTGTAGTTGTACTCTGGTTATGTAATGTATTATAAACCCGGTTTAAAACACTATTATTATTTTCGTGTGTGTTCTAATAAGTATACAACTACAAAGGTTAGGCCCTTTTGTAGTTGTACTCTAGCTATGTAATGTATTATAAACTCGGTTTAAAACATTATTATTATTTTCGTGTGTGTTCTAATAAGTATTACTGTATACTAAAAAAAAAAAAAAAAAATTAGCAATCTTTTGAAGTTCAAATGTTGAAGTCAACTACATTATACTCAACATTAACTTTTTATGATTTGTGAAGTTTTACAAATAAAACTTGTCTAAAACCATCATTAATTCTTTGAAACTCATGGGTCTCTCAAGAATCAGAAAAGGGAACAAAATGTATACGTAGTGGTTTCCTCGTGAGAAGTAACATTCATATCAAAAGAATTTAATTATTGAAGCTCCATTTGGGGAGAGGGGGGGTGGTGAGTGTTCATAAGAGTAGTGTCTGTTGAGATTTAGGTTAAGTAAGTTCTCTTTACATGACTATATATGTATAAAAGGACTAACAAATCATATGCATGGGCAACCATAGATGTATATAGCACTAAGCCTCTATTGAAATGTTTATTATGTGATAAGGAGCAATTATTATGGAGGGAACATCATAGGTTCAAATCTTACCTTATTTTATTCTTTTTAAAAAAAATCTAACCTTATTTGTAAAAAAAGCAATTCTCTATTTGCATTATTTCTTTTAAATAAAAACTAAAATTGCTAATACTCATGACAAAATTTACTACAACTTCAATGAAAAAGGCTTAATTTGAATAGTTGTTCAATACTCTAAGAGAGTGATACTTGAATAATTACTTAGCCAGATCTTCTATTACGTGATCAATGAAATTCTAGGTTCAAGTCTCTTGGTCAACACTTTGGGACTATTCCTAAATATTTTGTTTGGTAATTACTTAGAATCATTATTGGGAATGTGAATGTGGGTAGTGTACAAGTCTTCTAGACAACATCTTTGGGGCTATCCCTAAGAAATTTTTTATATATGTATGGAATAGGGTGGTACACACACCCAAGAGATTAAATTAATAAGGTACTCTAAAAGTAATTCTTTATGTATTGTACTTTAAGTTCCTCAATTAAATATAATCACATGATTGTAGCGGTCAATGAACCGCATAGTTAAATTTAATTGTCCTTGAGAAAAGATAACACATTTCGTAGTGCATTAGTTAATTTAGTCATATAGCCAATTAAATTTAATTGAAGAGGTTAAGGTACTACCTATGTTTTGCTTAAAAAAAAAGGTTTTATTATCATTTCTCAGAGGCTTATTAAACTATTGGTCTGACTCTCATACTAGTAACTATACTAACCTAGTATGAAACCCAAAATCTAACCCTGGACTTGGGTTTTAGTAAGTACTCTTAAAAAGCAAAATTAAAAAGAACCCCACTGGGCTTTAATTCTAAAAGGCTTAAAACTCGTCCAAAGAACCTATTCCCGGTCCGAACCGGACTCATATCACCGCCATTCACAGTTTCTTACAGAGAGAGAGAGAGAGAGAGAGAAATGGCTGGTTTGCTAGCATGGGCTGCGGACGTAGTGGGAGCGAGTGGACCCCAAAACAACGAAGAAGACGATCCCAATAGTATTCACCACAGAGCAGCAAAGCTACGCTCAGGAACTCGACCGAAAAGCAGCCTCTCTGAGCCTTTCGATTCAGGATATACGGCTCAGATTGCCTCCCCCTGACATCTCTCAGCGCCTCCCTCATCTCCACGCTCACTCCCTCGCTTCCAATGCCGCTCTTGCCCTCCAACTCAATTCCCACTCTGCCACACGCGAACAGGTTTGCTTCACTAATTTCTTCGCTTTTTCGTATCTGGGTGTTTTTTGTTTTTGTTTTTGTGTATAGCTCTGATTTGGTGCTTGTTTTAGTCGAATTCTGGGATTTTATCATCTGGGTCTTTTGATTTTGTTGTATTTCAGTGATTTTCTAATGTGGGTGTTTGAATTTTGATTGTAATTCCTGTGGATATGCAAACTCGGGTACTCTTTTTCTATTGTTCAGTAACTTATCTTGTGGCGCTATTGAACTTTGATTCTAATTCACTTTGTAGATGGATGTGAAAATTTCTTTTGTTTCTTGGTACAAATTTGATTTGTTTGTCAATTGTCAATACAATGTGGTAATACAATATATTTCTCAACAAGTTCCCTTCCAAATGAAAATAATTTCTTTTTCAATGATGCATGACAGTGCAAAATAGGTAGTTGCTTAACAGGGCCTTGTATACCTTGTGGAAATTATGTATTAAGATCATTTCAATTTGAAAATGGATAAAATGAGTTGACATAGATGCTTGTGGTAAGAACGGGTTTCGTTCTAGGGCTCTAAAATAATATTCCAAAGCTTTCGTATGTTCTTTGTTCTTTGTATGGATAAAAGCCTATGTTATAGAGTATATAACTTCTATCATAGGGATCAAAATTAAAGTTTGAAACTCATCTACTTAACCTCATTTGGTTAACTCGAAAAAAATGAGATAGATCCATGAGAAATCTCATTCATAAAATCTTAATTGCCGAATGAAACTTCTTCATTTCAAGTGAAATAAAAAGTAACCTTTGTTGCAGAAATTATGTAGTGCACATTGTACCCATTGCATGCAAGGGGTGTCTACCATGGACCCCATGATGTAAGAATTCTGTTACATGAGGTATCACCTTTGTATGTGGGGCTTGTAAACGCACCAAACAATTCTCACCCTTCACTTAATTTATCAAAGGTGCCCATGGGCCATGATAAGGTGCCATTGTCTCTTTCAGACCCCCTTTTTTTTTTCCACCTCTCATAATTAGTCACATCGGATAGTTGTGAAAATGAGTTCGGAATTAGTTGTAGTTCTAGAATTTTTCTTAATAGATTATCAAAGCCCCTAAAAATTAGATGAGTCAATCAAGCAGGAATTAGTTGTAGTTCTGGAATTTTTCTTAATTTTACTTTATTCTTTGAGTAGATATGAATTATAATCATGAATTCATAATGTTTGATAATATTTTAACAAGTAAAAGATGGTGTCTTAAACTAATAGCAAATCAAAAACCAAAAATAATTTATACTTAAAAGCATATGAATTTGTAAATAATACAGAATTGTTCAGGTCTTCAATATATTTCACAAAATTTGGCTCTGTATCTAAGCTTTTTCTGTGTTACAATTATCTTTCGCTTCAGTAAGTGCAGAATTTACAATTCACTTTCCTTGAAGTAAACATGCATGCAATCAAAGAGAAAGGTATTTAGCCTTCATCAACAGTCCTCTTTAACGCTAGATCTGCTTGTCAAGTCCCTTTCTCCTCTCTCAACCATTCTTAAGAAAGAAGGATGCTCCTAATACTAACCAGTACTTACAATGATGTGCCTCAAATTCAGTCAATGGAACTAAACACGCATGTGTGCTAATTATTAAAGACACACATGAACCACCATGTTTTTATTCCAGTATTTATCCGAATACATGTCTGTATCTATACACAAACAAACCGGTAGAGCTTTTATCACGAAGACGTCTATCATGTATCATGTAATTATTGATCTTTCTCAGGTAAAACTAGCTGTGAATTTCATTTCACACTTCCTTACATTACATTTCATCTCTTCATATTCCAATACAAAATTGTTGACGTCTATCCAGAATTTTGTTTTCAATAGTTCTTTCATCTAGAAGAGTCGGACATGTTTTTTTATTTATTTATTTATTTATTAAGACAATCGCATACAAAGACACATTGAAAGTAGGCATCAAAAAAATCTGACAGAGGAGTTGTTAAAGTACATGACTACTTCTTAGATAACCAATGTTTTGTAGTATTTGTGGCATATACCAGATAGGGGTGTCAAATGGGTGGGTTTGGGGTGGGCATAATTGGGTTGGGTATATAAAACTCATTTACCCATTAAAACTCATTTAACTAATTGCTTCTAAATCAAACTCAACCCAACCCAATTATTATGGATAAACCCCAACCCACCCAATTACCCAATTATCAAAATTACCAAAATGCCCCTAAAGTGAAAAACTCAAATCTCACGGCTCCACCCAACCTCATCCTTCTCTGGTTCAAAAAGTGAAGTTGGAAAATTTCATCAAATCTCAACAAAGTGAAAGAAATAGATGTTTTGGGTGACTATGAATCTGTTGTGGATATAACTGAGGAAAAACAAAACTCTAATTTTCTCAGCAACCAAACACTCCCCAAGAAATAGAAGTGGAAGTGAAAGTAGAACCCATGGAAACGTCTTCTTCGATGGCTCTGATTCCCAACTCTCCTCCAACCTCGCCATCCTCCGCCTCCGCTTCATCACCACCAGCCGTGCCCAGGAGTTGGAAGAACCCATGGACCCCACTCTCGGTCGCGCCTGCATAGCCGAGCCATGGCGGCTCTTGTCAGTCACTGACTCCACCATTGTTGAGAGAGTGAAGCAAGAATTTGGTGTTTCTGGGTTGGTTTGCTTAGGTGGGTTTAGGAATCTGAATACATGATTGGAGGCTGAGAAAATGAAAAAAAAATTTAAAATTTGAAAACCTAGTGAAATGATTAGAGAGGCTGAAAGAGGGGTAGGGCTGAGTTTTTTATTTTTATTTTGGATGGGAAGGGCTGGGTTGAATTTGGGTTAATTGTTTTTGGGTTAAATGGGTTTCAATGAGTTTTTAGTTAAAACCTAATAATTACTGGGTCTAATTGGGTTGATGCCCATTTAACCCAAATAATAATTGGGTAGGTTTGGGTTCCATTAGAGTGAGTGGATTTGGGCGGGCAAATGGGTTTGGGCTTATTTTGCCACCCCTAATACCAGACAAGCTCTAGGTTCCTATCACTTGGTAGATCAATGCGATGGACAGGAACTTCTAAAACAAAATCAGCTTTGTACTCAATCAAATACGCCATTAAGTTAAAGTGACAATGGAATAGAAATAATCTTCTGCAAATCAAGACAAACAGAAAAGGCGGAAAACAGAAGAAAAAAAAGAAAGATATACAAAAAACAGAAGTACATAATTAGTATCAGACCTCTAGCAAACACTAATTGCCAAGCTTTGTCAGTAATGCATGGGTTTTGCAACTTTCAGCATGATTCCCACGAGGCAATAAAAGGGAAGAAAACTAATGTTGCATTTGGCCATCATTGACTTGAAAAGTTAGTGATGTGCTATGCTAAAGAATGTATGGCCATTGACACTATGCAGAGCCCTTCTAAGATCATTTAAGTCAGTAAAATGACTTTAATATTAAACCTAAAGTTCATCAGAAATTCAACTCATATGCAAACTTCTACATCATGAAGATACAAAAATATACCCTACAAAAATCACTATCAGTAAGATATTGTTGATTTGGTAGTCCATTTGTTAACCCTTAATGATCTATTGTTATGAAGCTCAATGGTAACATCAGTTGAAATACAAAAGGGAGGCAAATGCTAATAAGAATATGCTTATAATTCATTTCAGTTTGATATTTGTATAAAAAAGTTCAATCATATCATATCTTATTAAACTCAACCAGAGTTGTAAGGCAAACTAAGTCAGTGACAATAGTGTCCAAACCAGCAGTATTTTCCTCCTTCCCCACACCCCTCTTCCGGCACATCAGCTCTGCTGTGAATCCACCATAAGAGATTAGAAAGTGAGTTCCCATCATCAAAACCATTCAAGTTCTTGATCTTCCCCAAAGCACCTTCTTTGTCATAAATCCCTTCCAAAGTATATACAAATCCCTTCCACCCTTCTCCAACTCCCTCTCTCCCTAAAGCAGGTAAGGTCCACTTCACAAGCTCCCTCACAAATCCAACATCAGAGAACAAGATCTCAGTGATTGGCAATATGGGTAGCACCTGAATTCCAAGCCTACATTCTCTCCAATCAGGTGGAGCAAACCATAGTCCACTGTCCCTCTTGTTAGCCCACAATACACCCACCACCCTGTTCTCTCTAGTGAAATCCTCCCCATACATATGGTCTCCCTCTCTTACATGCCACCATGTTTGAGCAGAGTGAATTTCCAATGCTGTAAGCATTGATCCAGTGGCAACAAGATGTGTGTCTCCATAGGCCAACCCCATCAAAGCTGCTGAGTAATAAGCATTCACAGCCTCGCTAGTGCTCTCTTGATTCCGCCCATCAGCAAATTCAGTTAGCCCTCCAGCCCAAGAGTGCAATTTGTAAAGGTCAAAGCACCTTAAACGCGTGTAACTAGAATTTGACCGCCTGCCCAAGTTCATAAAATCAGCCATAAGCGTATATGCTTGAGGCTTATACTTCCTCCCCCACACTGGGTCAATCTTTGCAAGCACTGCAATTGCATAAAGAAAGTACCCCAAATGATAATGGTGATCATTATAAACACCAAACCCAAAATCAGCCCCAGAATCCAATGCACCTTGCTTAGTCACAATGCCACCCCATTTAGCATCATACAGAAAACCATTCCCACTAAAAGTCCCATCCAACCAAGGCTCAATTGTATCCTTCAGGAACTTCCTTATCTTTGGAATCACATCAAGAAAACCCACCTCCTCAGCAATCAATGCCAACCTTGCTGCTCTAGCAATCAACTTCCCATAAAAATAAGATGAATTGTTTGTCATCGATGCAGGATTCAAAGCCTCAACATCCCCAACAAGCGCAGAGATAATCTCAGCATATGATTCTTCTTTGATACCTCTTATTGAATGCCAATTTACAGACACAGGGACAGGGTTCAATGCCCAAGAATCTCCAACAACACCAACAAGATCACCATCAATACTCTTATACTTAAATTCCTCCAAAACAGTAACATTAGAATCATCACCAGATAGTATCTGATGATGAAGGGGGTGAGCTAACATAAGCAAATTCCCCCAACCTTTCTTCTCCCATTTGTATTCCAAGCAAAATGGTTTGGTGAATACTGCATTACCGGAAACTGGGTAACAAGGACTGAATAGATCAAGGATCGCCTCATATTTCGGATCCGAATCCGGCAATACCGCAATCCGAATTATGCCCGAAAACCTTGTAGACGTGATCACGGAGAGGCTGTGTGTGAAACTGATGGGGGAGGAGGTGTATATAAGCCATGTCTGGTTGTTGTTGAGCTTGATGGTATACTTGGTTTTAGCATTGTTTGAAGAAAAAGAGAGAATAGCATGGATGGTTGATATGGAAATAGCAGTGCCACCAGAGACAGAACATGTCAGAAATGGGCTTCCCCTAACAAGGAAAAACCTTAAATTGGAAGAAGGAAAGTCCAAAGTGACACTGAGATCACTGAAGGAAGAGATAAAGTGGGTATTTTGAGAACTTGGGTTGGTGTTTTTTGAGGCAGAGATGGTGAGGTCAGCGTTGAAAACTTGGTAGATGAAAGCTGAGTTGAAGAAATGAGATGGGTAGGAGAGGGAAAGAGAGGAGAGTGAGGATTTGATAATGTAGGGATGGATGTACTCAGGTTGATCACCATTTTTGAGAGTGAAGTTTTGGAAGAAAGAATTTGTGGGGAGAGGAGTGGAGAGGAGAGTTGGGGAGAAGAAGAGAGAAGGGTCAGGGAGGACTGTGGATTGGGTTTTGGGGAAGAGGAATGGTTTGGTTAATGGCTTGAGAGATTCCGGTGTAGGTGGTGGTGCCATGGTGTAGGTGCTTGGTTCAGGTTGTGAAGGAGATGGGGATCTTGGAGGTGTTGTTGTTGGGGGTTTATAGGGTTTGTTTGGTTTCTTAAAACTCTTAGTGACTAAGGTTTTCACTCTTCTCCTTAGTTTTTTCAACATTGTCGGTATGTATATGAATTGAATAATTATTGGACAGAGTGGGAAAAAATAGAAAATAATTAGGAGGTGGATTAGTTGGATGGTTCTGATTTGGTGGGTGGAAACTAGGAGGAAATGGAGTTAATGTTTGACCATATTTTGTGAAGGTGTTTTTTAGGCTTTTACACAAATTCAGGAGCAGGAGAAGGAGGGTGTTGAGACTGTTAAGGTGGGGCTTGACTTGCTTGATGTTTTTGTGGAAGGAAGTGGGGAATGGTGGTTATGAGAGGGTGAAGGTTGGATTGGAAGTGAAGTTGAGAGAAATCTGAAATTTTTATGGAGGTATGTGAGAATTGTAAGGTATGTAAAGGTAATCTGAATGTGTGAAGGAAGGTATCTTAAGTGGGGTGCTTGAGGGGTAAGAGTATGCACATTCCTATTCTTGCTTTGTTGGTGTGGATTAATTCATACAATTTGTTAAAATAAGACAAATATAATATGGTTTCAACTCTAATTTTGATCCCCAAAAAAGAAAAAATCTCCACATTTGATTTGCTTTGAGACTATTGGTTCCATGGTTAGAGTTGTCCGTTTCTCTTTGGTTGTCACTTGTCATTCATTTTTTTCCACATTTCGATATTTATTTTTTGAGTATCATATAGAAGTTCTTTCTTAAGCAAGGGTAAAGATCGGCCCATTGGTTTTGTACATTAAATTTGTCAAGATTATGATATGTGGCCAAAAGTGAACACTTGTCAAAATTTTGACTGTTTTCAATGCACAAGAACATTGGACCCAAGCGGATTAAGTAAGGGTAGAGATTGGGTCCATTGGTTTTGTACACTAAATTCATTAAGATTATGATATGTGACCAAAAGTGAATACGTTTCATAATTCTAACGGATCCAATGCACAAGAACATGGGACCCAAGCCAAATCTGTGTCGGCAAACATATGCATATATGTTCTTTTGAAATTCTTATTTCACCAAAAAAGAACAAAAAGAATCTCGCTATAGTTGCATAGTGGTCTAATTTTATTTAATGTATTTTTAAATAGAAAAAAATAGATTTTTAATACAAAAGAACACATGCAAGGAATATAAGAGGGTGGACACCTGATAGAGATAACAATTCATACATATATGTCTCACAGCAAAGTAAAATTCTAATAGCCACCATATGAAACAAACCAGAGAAAAAACATCAAGTTCACAAAATTTTGAGAATGGTCTAAGAAACAAGGAGATCAATATCAAAGCTATAGCGTGTTTTCATTTGGTCCATCTTTGCCTTTGTGTTCCTCCTTCCCAACTTCGTATCAGCAAACAAAAAAGTCTCATTCCCACAATGACATTGATGCGATAAACTAATTTTTCAGCTTTAGTACTCTCTGTATAATCACATATAATGGCACCTAAGATAGTTTCATTCATTCTCATAACATTTCTATTTGTCCATGTGAGGCATGAAAGCATCTTAGGGTGACTCTCAACTCTCAAGGAATTTCTCCCTATAATAACATTATGTACGAGATAAGGGGATCGTACACACTTGAGGGAATAGTCAAATGTTTGAAGTGTTCTGAATTACTACTATCTAAGACCTGCAATTCTCCTTACATCTTATGCACAAGGCATCTTAAACATTTGAATGGGTGGAGTCCAAGTATTTGCAGTTACTGGACTGCAAAAGACAATCTATTTGAGTTGCAATTGTTAATACTGATCTTTGTCAGTTTCACTACCTTTTATGAGATTGATAAATTATTTAGTCTAATTATGAATGAAATTGGAATTTTTTTTCCCCAAAACATGAATGAAAAATATTGATCATTCAAAAACAAAAAAATTAATAAAATTTTAAACCAATAAAATAAATAAATAAAAATAAAATAAGTATATATTTAATATTATCAAAATATATACCATAGAAAAGACCCAAAATAAATGTATCTTAATAAGTTGCAATTAATTATCTCTAATCTATTAAAATGAAACTCAATGTTCCTTAAATTCTTAAAACCATTTATGAATTTTTTGGTACTAAATTTTCACAATAATTTCTTTTTTAACATGCAAAATCAAAGATTCAATTAGAAAATCATCTTTAATTTTGTTACAAATCTAATTTGGATAATATTCAATGTTTAACATGCTCATTCCATAATTGTCGTATAAACTGGAATAGTAATACAATTAAGAAGTATAACCACTTTATAAATAAGTTAGCAGGCTATAGACGTTCTAGTTCTAGTGTCCGCCGTTTATAACCCCAGTTTACAACTACAAAGGTTAAGCCCTTTTATAATTGTACTCTGATTATGTAATGTATTATAAACCCGATTTAAAACACTATTATTATTTTCGTGTGTGTTCTAATAAGTATTACTGTTTACTAAAAAAAAAAGGAATAGGGATGTTTGTCCCACATTGGTTGTGTGTGTCTAGTATTCGCTGTTTATAACCCTAGTCTACAACTACAAAGGTTAG
>JARYZH020003474.1:0-10868 GCA_030021035.2 Notholithocarpus densiflorus | reverse complement strand
TATTCTTAATGAGACAACTAAAAAGGTGGTCCAATCAGATTAATTTTTTAAATATTTGTTAGTTTTCTTTTCAAATAGTTTTGAAAATAAAGTAGGGGTATAATAGGAACATTAGTAAATTACTGACTTTTATTTTTAGAAACATGACAATATATTCGGACATCCCAAAATAGAATAGAGGACAAACAAACTAGGATGAAGGGAGTAGAAAACTAGCAAACTCTCTGTAAAGTTGTAATTTGTAACTATGTTTTATGTTGATTTTATTCCATGACAAAAAGTGTTGTAATTGCATTAATTTATTTCCTTGTATTTTGTGGGATTTTATTGTATTGGGTTTAGTATTAAATTGGTGAAGAATCAAGCATAAAATGAAAATTAGTGCAGTTTCATGACTAGCTTACCAGAAGTTCGCAAGTAAAGGTTCCCGCAAAAAGGACACGTAAGAAGCACATGCTAGAAGCTGAAAAGTCAAGTGTCAGGTTGCATTTCACAAGTACTTCGCGAGATAGGCCATCTCGCGAGGTACCAGCAAAACTCTCTGCTTGGAGGATTTTAAGTGTGACTTTCTTACCCTTTATCCATACTATGTATACCCTCATTACCTACAACAAGTAAAGGAGGCTATTTAGAGAGAAAACCCTAGATAGATTTCTACAACACAACACACCCACATTTTAGAGAGAGAGCTACTCATCCTTTAATGAGAAATCATTACAGTCTCTTCTCCTTCCTTCTCTCATTGTTATACCTTAAGAAGAGATTCATACCCAAACACAACCCATACCTATTCAAAGTGTAGAGAGTGTTTTGAAACTTGGGAAGTTTTGGGGATTTGGCAAAAGAAGTCGGTGAGGCTTGGCGGATGCAATCGTGCGGTATTGCGGGATTCAGAAAGCTAGTGAAGACAAGACACCAAGAAGTCCATTAGTATCAAGAGCTTGGAGGGCTCAAGTACATTAGGTAGACTAGGCTTGGAGGGTCTTTTGTTATTCGTGTACTCCAACTTATCACTAGTGGATTGATTTCAACTTGGAGGGTCGCAAAAAGGTTTTTCGCTGAGTTCTTCGATTTCCTCTTCGATAACACGTCATGGTATTACATTGTGTTTGCATCTCTCTTCCCTTACTCTTTGTGCTTTATGCTTATTGTTTATCGTTCATGTTTATGCACTAGAGTAGTTCCGGTTTATTGTGCTTCATTTACTCTTGTTCCGCACTTAGATAAGTTTGAGTAAAAACAATTAAGCCGTAATTTTTAATTTGGGATCTAAACAAGCTCGTGTGTTTTCACACAAAATCTGAGCTTTCACTCTCATATTTACGTGTAAGTGTGAAAATAAACATAAAATAGCTGTGATTATGCCTACCAAAACTAAGATAATATTGTACTTTTAAGCTATTATCACACCCCCCAACATGAACGTTGCTAGTTTCTAGCAATCACAAAACTCATGAAGTCCACACTAACCCTTCCATATTATCTTTATCTTTTGTTCTCAGGCATATTTAGTGCATTAACTGGACAATATTCCTTACTTAATTTTTACAATATAAGTGAAAGACCTGTGTTTGAAAATCTTGAAGCAATACATACTTAGAAGATCCTTACTTTTCCAAGGTGGTGTGGTAAGAATGCTCAAAGGGGCTATATAATTATTTCTTATTGCTAGATGGCTACCAATTCAAAGGTAATTGGTTGTGTTCCACAATATTTTCTTTAAGGATCGATGTCAATATTACTAAAACTTGGTTCAACATCGTTGTGTCCTGTCAAGTTCGACTTGTTTTAAGTAATGCGATCGATACAAGAATTAAAGTTAGATGCAATTATAGATTTTTTGTTTTTAGATATGTAAATAGAGAGTGAGTTTCTTGCTATGTATCTCGTTGGTGGATTCTTTAGAGTGGTGAGTATTTCTATCATTTACTTTGTATCCCTTGTATGGGTTTCTTTGAGTTGTGAGTACTTTCCATTAATTGTGAGTAGTAATACAGCCAAAAATTTACTTAGGGGTGCAAAATTTATATATATTTATTATATTATGCTTGTAAATTTTTTCCTTGTGAAAATATTACTTATATTTCTCATATATTGATTTTTATTACTTAGATAAACCTCAACTAGAACATATGTCAGTTTTTGTTAAACTCATAAATCATTAATTTATAACAAAATTTCAAATCATATATTTTGTTTCCAGCCAACTTTAATGAGTCTTTTTTAATTCTCCTCTAGTCCCCCTCCCTCATCCTCAATTCAAACTAGCCATCATGAAGGCTCCTAACCTCCCACTAATCATAATTTGATATTTGAACTCAATATATAGGCAAGTTATTGGGTTTTACACCTAAAGCCCGCTATCAAGCCCGGGCCAATGGGCCTAATTTGAAAATGGTTGTCCACGTGGGGAAGGGACTACGATATGTCTTTTTTCTTGATTTGATATTTGAAATTCAATACTAATATATTAGATTATTGAATTTAATTGATTCATGGTTGTGTTAGTTATTAGTTATTATAATTTACATATTAGTAGTTGATATCATAATCCTCCTTATTATATAATACTAGTTGTTAACCCATGCGATGCACGGGATTCATTAAAAAGAAAAAAAACAATATTGTAATTATCAATTGCTGCACTAAATCAAAATGCGTCAAGACTCACTAATCAAATAATACAACTAAATGGAGAAGAACCAAGCATAACATAAAATCTTTACTAATTCAAATATTAAATATTGTCAAACCTAGTACACTATGTGCTTGTGACCAATTAAAAAGTATAAAGACAAATAAGGGATAAAGAAATCCTGTATGCTAGCTCCATAAAAATACATATATTTTGAAAAGATTGATACCACTACCATAGGTCCATTGACAATGAAATTATTTTCATAGTTACATATATTCTATGAATAAACAAATTGCAATAATGATCGCAACCTTATTTTCATAATAAATAAATATAATATAGTTACCAATGTCAAATTCTTTTTCTATAACTCAAAAAGAGTAGATTATATAATACAACACATCTGCATTATGTAGAAGAGTACATCATATGTTAGAAATACTGAATGATTTGTATTGTATTTCTTAATCAAAGAATATACATCAATGCCTTTATATAAGAGGCATATGTGTACGGTACAAGTAAAGTGTAGTACAAGTACAAGTGTGCTATACAAGTAATCTAACTGTGCCTAAAACCCATAACATAATATACGTTAACAGCCCCCCTCAAATTCAAGGTGGATGTGAGACCAGCTTGAGGTTGTCAACCAAATCACGAGTGCGTCCCTTAGGAAGTGACTTGGTAAAGATATCTGCAATTTGATCTTTGGAGGAGACGGAGAAAAGCTTGAGAGCACCATGGACAAGATGATAACGGATAAAATGACAATCAATCTCGATGTGTTTAGTCCGTTCATGGAAGACATCATTGTGAGCAATATGAATGGCACTCTGGTTGTCACAATAAAGGGGAGTAGCAGAGGATGTGGATACACCCAAATCCTTAAGAAGCCATCGTAGCCAAAGGAGCTCAGATGTGGTATCAGCAAGGGCACGATATTCTGCTTCAGTACTGGAGCGGGCTACAAAAGTTTGTTTCTTACTTCGCCAAGAAATCAAAGAAGAACCAAGGAGAAAGCAATAACATGTAATGGACCTGCGATTAGTGGGATCCCCTACCCAATCAGCATTAGAGAATGCACGGAGTACAAGAGGAGACTGAGCTGAGTAGAAAAGGCCATGGAAGAGAGTGCCCTTCAAGTATCGAAGAATGTGCAGAACAGCAGCATAGTGAGTTGATCGTGGAGTAGACAGATACTGGCTCACTTAATGAACAGCATAGGAGATGTCTAGACGAGTAACTGTGAGATAAACTAGGCTGCTAACCAATCGTCTGTAAAGAGAAGGATTAGACAATGGTTTCCCCCCCGAGGGTGTCAGATGTGCATTAAGTTCAACTGGAGTGTCAACAGTCTTGCTTCCAGTAAGTCCAGCTCGAGACAAAAGGTCAGAAGCATACTTGGCTTGAGTAATATAAAGACCATCTGTGGAATGAGTAATTTCAAGAACCAAGAAATAGCTGAGATGTCCAAGACCTTTCATCTCAAACTGCTGACTGAGAAAATCCTTGAGTTCTTGAATGCCACTAAGGTCATCATCAGTTATGATCATATCATCCACATATAGAAGAAGCAAAATGGTGCCTTTATCAGTACGACGAAGAAATAAGGCAGAATCATACGGACTGGCAGTATAACTCAAGCGAAAGATAGTGGAGCTAAACTTGGCAAACCAAGCTCGTGGAGCTTGTTTAAGACCATAAAGTGTATGTCGAAGATGACAAACCTTGTTTGATTCAACAGAGAGACCAAAAGAAGGTTGCATATAGACTTCTTCACTCAGATCCCCATTAAGGAAAGCATTTTTAACATCCAACTGAAAAAGATCCCATTTGCTAGCAGCAGCAACAGCTAAGAGGGCGCGAACAGATGAGATACGAGCAACTGGAGTAAAGGTCTTTTCATAATCAATCACATACTCCTGTGTAAAACCTTTTGCAACAAGACGAGCCTTGTAGCGCTCAATGGACCCATCAGAGCAAGTCTTGATCTTATAGATCCACTTACAACCAACCACAGACTGTCCAGGAGGGAGAGTGACCAGATCCCAAGTATGGTTTTTGGTTAATGCATCAAGTTCATCTTTCATTGCAATCTGCCATAAAGGGTCAGTGGAGGCCTCACGATAGGTTTGAGGCTCGTGAAGTGTAGCAATGGCAGTGTAACAATGATAGTCAAGTAAATGTGTAGGAATGGATCTTACCCGGGTTGAGTGGCGAGGTGGAATGTCTTGTGGAGGATCTTCAGGCGGAGCAGGAGTAGGGGACCCAAGCTCAAGGTGGGGTAGCTCGTCATCAACCTGTTCATCTTCAACCTGTCTAGGAGAAGCATCAAAAATATCTGGAGAGAAGTCCAAAGGAGGATCAAAAGTATTTATAGAAGGAACAAGAGACTCATCTGGAAAGATTTTTAAAACAGAGGAGGTAGTCAGGGAAGAACAAAAGTGAGAGAGTTCAACAAACAATCAATGTTCCTAAAAGACAACATTACGAGAAATACGAAGACGATGAGAGACAGGATCATAACACCTATACCCTTTTTGAGTTTTGCCATAACCAAGGAAACAACAAAGTCTAGATCGAGGCTCAAGTTTGTTGTGCTCATGAGGCTGAAAAAGAACGAAACAAGCAGATCCAAATGAGCGAAGGTGATGATAGTCAAGGGGTGACCCAAAGAGACGCTCATACAGAGTCTGATTATGGATGACAGCGCTTGGAATGCGATTAATCACATGAACAGCATGAAGAGCAGCTTCACCCCAAAATGGGGCAGGAACTTTGGCAGAAAGAAGAAGAGCACGAACAGTGTCAAGGATATGACGAAGTTTTCTTTCAGCTTGACCATTTTACTGAGAGGTACCTGGGCAAGTTAGATGATGTACAGTGCCATTGGAATGTAACAGAGCTTGAAACGCATATTGAGTATATTCAAGAGCATTATCAGATCGAAAAGTTTTGATATGTTTGGAGAATTGTGTTTCAACCATTTTTGCAAAGTTGATGTATATTGATAAATTTTTAGAACGAGATTTCATAGGAAAGATCCAACTATAACAAGAATAATCATCAATAAAAACAACAAAATATCGAGATCCACCAATACTAGGAACAAGAGAAGGTCTCCAAACATCAGAATGAATTAACTCAAAAATACTATTAGAAATGGATTCACTGTTATTAAAAGGAAAAGCTGGTTGTTTTCCTAACTGACATGAAGTACAATCAAAATTGTCTTTGGACACAGAACCCAACAGACCCTTAAAAGCTAACTGTTGTACCCGAAAAGATGGTGCATGACCAAGACGAGAATGCCAAAGTGCGAGAGAAGGTAAGGAAGAAACTGCAACAGCAACAGAAACAGGAACAACAGGTGGAAGATGAAGACGGGAAACATACGCCCATCTCTAGGACCTGTCCCAAGCTCCTGCCCTGTCCTCGGATCCTGCACAATACACCCAGAATAGTCAAAAATAAGGCGATAACCTAGTTCAGCTAATTGTCCCACAGAGCACAAATTATAGGATAGGTCAGGTACATGGAAGACTCCAGGAACAGAGAGGCTGGAGGTTGAAACAAAACCTAGACTATTCCCATGCATGGTGGAACCATCAGCTATATGAATATTTAGAGGATGTGGTGCAGGGTCAAGTTTGGAGAATAAGGACGAGTGAGGTGTCATGTGATTGCAGTAGGCAAAATCAAAAAGCCAAGTTTGAGACTTACCGGGTAGAACTAAGAGAGCAGTGGAAAGAGATGCATTACCAGCCATACGAACAGCCTGAGCTATGATCTCCTGTAGTTCAGTGGGGGAGAGGTTGATAGTGGATCCAAAAGACTGGGACTCAGCTGAAATGGAAGCCATTGGTGGAGTAGGCTCAGTATTAGCAACAGCAGCAGTAGATTTGTTGCGATAGTAACAAGTCTCAATAGTGTGGCCAAGACGCTTGCAATAGTTGCAGAACTTTTTGTTGGTCTGCTTGCAACGATTGCTAGAGCCAGAGGAATCACCTGATTGCTGAGGTTGCTCTATGAGTGGAGCAGAAGGAGTAATAGCCAAAACATTGAGCTTATTCTGGGCTTGAAGGGTTGCAAGACGAGCTTCTTCTCTAACCAACTCGTTCACAGCAGTATCAAGAAAGGGAGCAGAACTGCGATTCAGAAGCTGACCTTGAATGGGCTCAAAGTCCTTGTGAAGTGACATCAGGAATTCATAGAGGCGAAATTCATCTATAATGGTAGCATATTGCTGAGCATCTTTTGAGCATGCCTAAGTTGAATCAGAAAGGTCAATTTGGTCCCAAATGAAGCGAAGCTGATCATAGTAGTCATTGATGGACTACCCTGGTTCTTGCCTAAGTTGATGCAATTCAACCACTAACTGATATTTCATGGATCCGTGAGTAGTGGAGTACCTTTTGGCCAACATATTCCATGCTGATTTTGCATCATCAAAGCTGCCCAACAAATTGGAGATGGAGGGAATGGAAGTGTTCCGAATCCATGTGAGGATCATGTGGTTGTGACTATCACATTCAATCATGCGACCAAGGAAAGCAGCATCTTCTTCATCAGCTCCCTTGACAGGAATAGTGATTGTACCAGTACAAAAATGCCAGAGCATGCGACCCTTAAGAAAACTGCGCATAACTTGAGACCAAGATAAGTAATTCTTATTCCCCTTCAACACAGTATTGATGGGGCGAGGAAGAAAAACATCCTTTTTTATCCATTTAGAGATATAATATGCAAAAACAGACTGTAAAAATGAAATCTACGCAAAAAACTGGGTAAGGAGAACCTGGACTGAAAAAGTCAACCCTGGAGAAAAGTCAACGGCCCCGTCAAAGTCAACGGTCAAACTTGAAAAGTCAACAGTCAAACCCCCAGAGTCAAAGGATGACGTCAACGGATGATGCAAGCAAGTGACGTCAGCAACAACGCAACAAGGGCTAACATGGATGACGTCAGCAATGACGTCAGCGAGAGGGTTAAGGCGCGTGAGAGTGCGTGAATGCGTATGAGCGGCGCGTGACCTGAAGTTGTGGCGCGTGGGGGCGCATGAGAGAAAACCCAGATGTGCAGTGGCGAGTGGAAGGCGCGTGGGGCGCGTGATCAGCGGAACAGAACCTTTGAACACTGTGTGGGGGCGCGTGCAGTCTCCGATGGCTTCGAGGATTCCACGAGTGTGTAGATCGGCACAAGACGATCTCAGTGGTATCTTCAAAAACGTAATCAGAGCAATATTTGCAGCAGTGATGCAAATGGCAGTGGTCTGTGCAGTGTGAAACTCCTTAACGACGGCGACTGCAGGTCCGGAACCCAAGGACGACGGCTGGATGACGTCAAAGGTTCAACGGCGAGAGGCTGCGGCAGCTGTTGTGATGGCGGAAGCAATGTTGAAAAGGGAGTCACACTAATAAAGACAAGACTACTAAGAAAAGGTCAGAGCAGTGGCTCTGATACCATGTTAGAAATACTGAATGATTTGTATTGTATTTCTTAATCAAAGAATATACATCAGTGCCTTTATATAGGAGGCATATGTGTGCGGTACAAGTAAAGTGTAGTACAAGTACAAGTACAAGTGTGCTATACAAGTAATCTAGCTGGGCCTAAAGTCCATAACATAATATACGTTAACATCATATATTTATTCAACATAAAATATTAAGTTCTATAAATTGTTATTAATCTGTATTTCAAATCTCTTGTTAAATAAATTAAAGACACAACCATTAAGTCCATCAACACATATTTGGCAACTATGTAAATGCAATAACAAAACTCAAAACAATAGAAGAGACATTTTCATGGGCAGTGTCCTACACAGCCTTATTAAGTGCATCCCTTTTCAGAGGATCCAAATGTCCCTCATAGTGAAATAATTGGCAAATGGCCAATGAATGTCTTTGCATTTCTCTCATGAACTTCACACCAGATTTTCCCATTACATATTTAATCAACCTCAAAGCCTGCATAAAATTAAAGAGTAATTGGTGTTACAATTTTTTTATAAATTATATTTTCAAGTGACAATCTGCCAAACACATCTGTCTAAATCCACATATCCAACTAACTTTCACAATCTAAGCAATAATTATGTCAAAAGCTAAGGTTATGTTTGGAAACAGTTTTTGTTTTCTATTTTCAAAAACTTGCTTTTGGGAATATAAAGAAAAAACAATTTTCTTGTATTTTTGAAATAAAAAACATGTTTGGTTAGCTAAAATTAAAAAGATAGTTTTTTGAAAAAAAATAGAAAATACTAAAATATGTTGTTACTAGGATTTGAACTCTAATGCTAACTCATTAAATAAGACAGATTCATTAAATTAAATGCATGTTTTCATTAACTTTTGAAAATTAGAAACTGAAAATAACTTTTTGCATGTTTTCAGTTTTCTTCACAAATTGAGTTTTGAAAACAATTTTTGTTTTCTATCTATTTTGGGTTGCCAAACAAGTTTTTTAGCCTCAAAAATAGAAAATTGTTTTTAAAAACATAAAATAAGGAGAAAAAACAGTTGCCAAACATACCTTAAGTGTCATACGTTAGATTATTAGAGCAATTTATGTCAAATCAGTTTCCATTCTCAAATAAAAGACAATGCATTGTCTAATTCCTAGTTTTATAATATTGAAATCAAGTTAGAGCATATACATAGCATTCTGCACGTAAGTTTCAACCAAATCACAAAGAAATAATTAGGGTTATAAGACAAACCAATTTTTGCAGCTCCTTTCATTTAGTTATTTCTTGTCTATTCATTTAGTAGTTCAACTATTCAAAGAAACACCTTGAAGAACTTGCTTTTTCCATTGCTCAAATACACAATGGAAGGCCTTGCACTCCTTTTGTTTCTACATTGGACAATGACTCCCCTTGAATATGATGTCTGCTTCAAAAGTAACTATTAAGAGATGTGAGCATTTAACAGTACTTCAACAATCATCAATTTGCATATTTTAAAAAGAATCATGCAACATAAACTTAACATGACTCATAATGTTCATAAATCATTGTTAAGAAAAATCTAATGCACCCATGTTCATAAGAAACTTACCATGATACATATAGTTCTTTTAGGCAACCAATCATGGGTAGGGGGCCACGCAAGCAAATCCTTCTGCCAAGGAATTCAGTACATTCTAAGAAACAAAAATGTTATATCCCTCATAACTAAAAAGCAATGCTCTAGCTATATACTACATTCTGTTTCTGAATCAATAAATGAAAAAGCATGTAAAGTATTTGTCATGGTAAGAACGTGGAAACACATACTTACAAAGATGCCCCTAAATCAATGTCATAGTTGTGAAGCTAAAATTTTCTTAACAATGACTTATGAACAATTATGAAGCATAAAGGCATATACTTAGTGAAGTATTTCATTTTACCCATAAACAAAAAAAAATCATTAAAAAAACTTTTTTCCAAAATCAATTACATAGATAACAAATACTCACAAAGCCTTGACTATATTGTTCAAGAGTTTCTCAAAATTATCAAAGGAAATAGAAACTCAACCACAAAATCTGGATTGTTCTCATTTCGCAGCAATTTCTGAAGTTGTTCATCTTTACCTACCATAGGGTAGGCAGATTGTTGTAACATGTAGGCTTTGTCCATTTTCACCCCTATTTCTTCTACCAAAGTTCCAAACTTGTTTGGTAAATTCATTTACTCGACTGCCCTATTTTCAATTGATATAATGGTGGTTAGGATGTTGATCAGTATTCCACCTGGTTCCTTAAGTTCCATATAGGTTCTAAAGTAAAAGCTATGTAAGCAGAGAATTGATCTTTTAATATACTTTGGGATTGACTAGTAGTGTGGCTGTGTGCTCATAGTGAAAGTCCCCATATGCAAAATCCCACCAAGACCCAGCATCAAACACCTCACAACCACTATTATAGAGACTCTTTTTATCATTTTGTCGAATAAAGAGTAATCTCCGGTAATTTGAAATTTTCACTTTAAATTGCCACAATTAAAAGCACAACCACCATTCAAATTCAATAGCCAAATGGGTCATTTGAATCAAAACCCAATAGTTGTAAATTGTAGAAATCAAAAGGACTACAATATGATTAGAGCACCTCAACTGTGTGAACTGAGGACTGAAGCTCAATGCATTAGTGACTTAGGCTAAGGTCTTGTGATGGATATGTTGGGTGAAGGTAGCTACACTATCAGTGGCAGCTATGGTCATGGGTGGGACTTAGAGAG
>JARYZH020003473.1:0-10872 GCA_030021035.2 Notholithocarpus densiflorus | reverse complement strand
ATTAAGAAATTATAAATTATAGAAAAATTATTACTTTCTTAGGTGGAGTCCACTCCTAAGAACGTAATATGTACACGCACCAAATGATAGAGATAGAGATGGGCGGACCGCTCCCGAGTGGGTGTAATAATTATCCTTGAAAATAAGAACTTTGGCACAAGCTTGTAGGTTTTTTATTTTTTATTTTTATTTATTTTTATTTATTTTTATTTTTTTAAATTTTCACATGGATAATGGAGCCTAAATACGTGACAAGAGGATGGCGTTTATATGGAATGCAAATCCTTTTTGTCTGATTTTTTGTATTACACTTTTTGTTCTACCAATTATATGTATTTAATTTTTTTTTCTATTTTAAATTTTGATTATTTTATAAAGAAAGTAAAAAAAAAATGTGACAAGGAACAAAAAATATTTGTATTCGTCTATATGTATTCCACACCGTGTCCATTAAGAGCACTTTTTTTTTCCAAGGCATACTACTTTTTTTAATATGAATAAACAACAGAATCCTTTTCTATTGTTTGAATATTTTTTCTTTAAAGAGAAAACAAAAAACATCGCTCTCAAATAGAAGAGGTGTGAACGGTGAGCCTACTCATGAGTCTCCCACTGGGGGCATACGGCTGCATTTGATATTGGCTTAAAAATCCAGTTTTTTTTACTATTTAATTTATTTTTGTCATTATTTATGGGTTTTGTTGCACTTTTTGTTACTATTTATAGGTCTTATTGTACTATTTTAACTACTTTTTAACTTTATTTATAATACTTTCAACAAAAAAGTTCAGCTTCAACTAAATAAATTATTCCCAAACACACTAGTGTGTTAGAAAGGGAAGGAGTCACGGCAGAAGTAATAATTTGTCAAGGGTCAATGGAAGTAAGCTCCACTCAGGATTTTGACGCGGATGGAGCCCAAGAGTCTACAAAGTCTACGGTAGGACATACTAGTCCATCAAACAAGGACACAAAATTCTCCAACCTTTACGACTTTTCTTTGTATGAATGTATGATAAAAATTCTTTCTAGTGCGGAATCTTCTTTCCTGGAAATAAAAAATAAAAAATCCTTCGTGCAAGTTTTGGATGACTTTGAATGGCAGTTGAATTCAGTCACTCTCTTCCTTAGTTCCTTAATTCCAATTTTGTACTCTTTCAAATCCATAAATTTTTGAATGCCTTAGGGGGGTGTTTGGTAAGTAAGTTCAAACACACTTTTGAGCATTTTAAACAATATTACACACATATCCACACACTTTTTTACCCACACATATATTAAAAACATCCAAACAACATTACTCAAACTCCTCTACCAAACACCCCCTTATTTTCCACAGCTTCATTTGGACCCTTTGTACTTTCTTTCCTTTGGGATGGGCAAATGAGAAACTAATAATGAAGCGACCACCGCGCACCTTTGGCATGAGGTGTTAGGTATACACATGTGAGTAAAATTTCACATTGAATAATGATGAAACCACCACCACAGCCACTGATCCCAGTCACTGATCCAGCAACAACCCACACCACCACTAAATCCACTAATCCAAACCACCCAACCACACAAACTCGACCCACACTGGCCCACCGCCATGAACCCACCCAGTCGACCCACACCACGAACCCACACCAACTCACCACCACGAACCCACCCAGCTGACCCACACCACAAACCCACACTGGCCCACCACCACAAACCCACACTAGCCCACCCACCACAAACCTACACCGGACCACCACCACGAACCCACACCGGCGATCTCAACGAACCTAGGTGACACCACGAGACACCACAAAAGAGAAGAAAGGCTTGGTTCAGTTGAGAGGGAGATAGGGGCGATGCTGGAGAGAAAGAGAAGTTGAAAAGAATGAAAGAAGCCGGAGAGAGAAAGAGAGAGAAAAAAAAAAGAAATAATAAAAGAGAGACCAAATATATAATATATATATATATATATATTTTTACCTTTGAGCTACAGTGCACAGCCAAAAGTAGCTGTGCACTGTAGTTGTGGAGCCAAATTATTTGCTACGGCTCCACTAATGTAGCCTTATTTTTGTATTTGGTGGTGCTAAAAAAGCTTTGGCTCCACCAATAACAATATAGCTTTTTAGCACCACCAATACTAATACTCTTACGGGCCAAAGTTTCCAATAATGTTTACTCCATTTGTGTGCGTAGTTGCGACAACTATTGCGTCCTTGCAATTTGATTTGGCTACAATCCAAGCTGCCACAAACAAGTTCTCTGATGACAACAAGCTGAGTGGAGGTGGATTTGGTGAGGTTTACAAGGTACTAGTATTCCTCTTCTTTTTTTTTCTTTTTCTTTTTTTTTTGAATTTTTGTTAGGATACTAGACATCTATGTATTACGAATTTAATTCTCACAAAAATTCAACTAGTCAAAATTCAAAAGCTTTTGAAATTGAGAATTTATAAATTTCTTTGAAATTGAGAATTTATAAATTTCACTAAGTACACTATTCTAATGGATGATTAAAATATATTCTTAGGGCACATTTCTTAATAGACAAGAAATAGTAGTGAAGAGACCCTCAAAAAGCTCCGTTCAAGGTGTAGAAGAATTTAAGAACGAGATTTTAGCCGTAGTCAAGCTTCAACACAAAAATCTAGTTAGGCTATTGGGATTTTGTTTGGAAAGAGAAGAAAAGTTGCTCATCTACGAGTTTGTGCCCAACAAAAGCCTTGACCATTTTCTATTTGGTTTGTACACTCTAAGCATATGTCTCATTTCCTCGTTTGCTATTAAGATGCATGGATTGGGTTTTCAATTTAAAATCCTTAAATAGAGGTACATTTTAACAAATCAATTGTTTTCAGAAAAATTATTAGATACTCTTGGAGTATAGCTGACGTGGTATTCCACACCAATTAAAAAAAAAAAACCTTTTAATACAAAGATATGACAAGCTTAAAAAAGCCATCCTTTTATTGATATGAAATACCGCGTGACTATGCTCTAGTAATACCTCATAATTACTTGTGTTTTAAAATTAATCAATTAGTAGAATATGCATTTCAATTTGATATTTTTAATCTAACTTGAATATTGAACTTCGATGGGTATGCGTAGACCCCAACAAGAAAAAAACATTGGATTCGTCAAGGCGCTGCAAGATTATTGAAGGGATTGCTCGAGGGATTCTTTATCTTCATGAAGATTCTCAACTAAGAATTATACATTGTGACCTTAAAGCTAGCAATATACTATTAGATGAGGATATGAATCCAAAAATTTTAGATTTTGGCATGGCAAGGATTTTTGGGGTTGACTGAACTAATGGAAACACCAAGAAGATTGTTGGAACATAGTAAGTATTTGTTTATAATGAATATACATCAATAACCAAAATTGAAAAAACAATGTCTTAGAAGTTGATGGATTCATTAATTTTTTCATCCTAAAGATTAATCATAGAAAAGGAAAAATATAGGCCATTTTAATCTAAAAATCCCAAATCAAGTCACCCATGGACAATTTAGAGATGCATGATGTCTAGCCTCCTCTGTAGCACAAGTGAGATATATGTAGTGCATTAAGTCAAGGATCTTCCAAGGTTTTTTTTTTTTTTTTTTTTTTTTTTTTTAACACAGCCAAATTTATGACAATGGTTTGCAGTGGTTATATGTCTCCAGAATATGCAATGCATGGACAATTCTCTGTGAAATCTGATGTCTATAGTTTTGGTGTCCTAATATTGAGATTTTAAGTGGTAACAAGATCAGTTCTCTCTATCAATCAGACACTACTACTAAGGACCTCTTAAGCTATGTGAGTATGCACCACGTATTTTGTATGTTTTTTTCTCCTTCAATAATTGCCTACATCACCCCCAATTGAAAGGGAGAGAATGTAAACACCATATGAACATTGACGAATTGATGCAGGCTTGGTAACACTGGAGCACTAGAACATCCTTGGGGTTGTTAGATCCGACTTTAAGAGATTCTTGCTCAAGAAATTAGTCAACCAATGTATACATATTGGTTTACTTTGTGTTCAAGAAAATCCAGTCGATACACCCACAATCGCATCAATAATTCTCATGCTCGACAGTTACTCTATTACTCTAAAATCACCTCAACAACCAGCTGTTTTCATACTTAGTCAAACAGAGTCAACAATTCCAATGGAGTACTTGGAGTCAGATGAACCTACAAACAAGCTCGGGCAGTCGTCTGGTAATGAAGAATTTTAGGGGCTGTTTGGTTTTTTTTTTTTTTTCATCACTCATCACTCCTTATTTAATTTTCGCCACTCATCACTCATCACTTAAAATACCCTAATTTTTATACCCCACCCGTTTGGCACATATTTTCAACTTCTCATCGCTCAATATTTTCTACTTTTTGTGGGACCCATGCCTGAGCACTTGGTCAGAGACCCATACATGATTTCTGTTAGCCTACCCGCCTCACTCCGCCTTGATCCAATCTTCAGCTCTTCAAACCCTCACTCCGCATCACCCCGCCTCTCATAAAATACCATACTAGCTTCGGCAAAGAAAAAAAAAAAAAACCGGACCTAGATGCGTGAAGAACAGAGCAGCCCAGCAAACTTTTATCACATTTTCTCATCTTTCTCTTCCTCTACATCTCAGATCCAAACCCACCACAACCACATCACAAATCCAAACCCCACACCCATAACCACATCTCAAAAATTCAAACCTCACAACCATATCTCAAGTTCGAACTCCACGCCCACAAATTAGATCAGAAGCTTGAAATCACCATGAAAATACCATACCAACCCAGGCGCCGTCGTCTTGCCTAACCGATCAACCGGAGATGAAGATGAGAAAAGAAATGGGTGAAGGAAAAAAGAAAGAGAAAAATAGAGCAGAAGGATCTAAGGCATTTATCGGAAAATACTTTATTAAAAAAAAAAAAAACGATTACACAGTATCAGATCTTCGTGGAGGCTGCTGGGTTTCGACTGGAGCTGTTGGGTTTCAGATGCTCCTGTTGGGTTTCGGCTGGAGCTGTGGGTTCAGACAGTGGATAGAGACACAAACGAGAAGAAAGAAAACGGAGAGAGACGTTGGGAGTGGCTGAGGTGGACTGACTTGATAGAGACACAACATGACAGTGGGTCCTAGTATGTAGTTTTAATTACAGAAATACCATTAAAAACAGAGTTATGGAACTGAAAACACCTAAAATGTGTTTTCAGTTTCCATAACTCGTCACTCAAAAATCAGAGAATTGAGTGATGGAAACAAAAACTAGAAAAAAAATCCAAAGTCATGGGTCCAACCATTTTTGAGTTATGAGTTAGGGAAACTGAGTTATGAGTTATAAAAACAGCAAATCCAAACAGCCCCTTAGTTACTCGTATGTGATCCTACACGTATAATCATTCCAATAAAAAAATAATGATTGGAAACCTAGTTGTAATCAATTTTAATTTTTGCAAAATATGCCTCAATGTTTGTAGGCATTTTTTTTATTATAAATAATTATAATTCATTACAAAGAAAGAGAGGGGGGGGGGGGGTTAGGGGTGAGGGGGAGGTCGGACCCATCTCCATCCTCCTAATAGACAAGATATCCCATTTACAAAAAAATAGCCAAACAAACAAGGTTATGAGAAAAATAATTTACTTGATTAGGAATTGTTCGGTCCATAGTTATAGTGTTCACAATCTGTATCAAATTGTACTCATTTTCAAGGTTCTCAAACCCGGACTGGACCGGGAGGTCGGACTGTGAAAACTAGGAACCGGATTGAAATCTGGTTTTTAAGCATAGAGAACCGGGCATATGTAGCAATTCCGTGAACCCCTAAAACCGGGGTTGGACCGCACGGTTCATGAAGAACCGGTGGCAAGAACTGTGCGGTCCAACCCCTTAGCAATTTTTTTTTTTTTTAATTATAAAACAACTTAACACAATTTTAATAAAAAAAATTATAATTAAAATCCTTCAAAGATATTCAACTTTACTTCAAAAATTAATCATAAATTATAATGTTTTCATGGTTATTATTTTATTTTATTAATTTTCTTATTTAATTATTAAATATATGCTTGAAAATCATTAAATTTCCCCCCACATATATAGATATATTAGTCAATTTTTCTAGTTTTATAAATTTAATATCTATATTTAGGCTTTAATTAATTATGACGTCATCACGGTTCGACCCAGGTTCGACCCCGGTTCGACCTTGGTTCGACCTCAAAAACCTTGAACATCTCCCTTTTACAGTTCAATGAACGGTCCGGGTTTGAAAACCTTGCTCATTTTATTAATCTTGAGTCTCTAAGTTGTGTACCTGAACATTTTGATGGTTCAAGACAAGCTCAAGAGAAGGGTTGTTTCTATCCTGGTGATAGCCACCTTGATTGTCTTTTGATCGATCGAGCTTAAGCTGTCAATAGCCATCTTGATCAATCCAGATGTGTTAGGCCAGAATTTTGTTCTAGGCCCACAAGTCAATGATTGCTTAGCAATTCATTCCCTACTATGCCAAGTATATAAGAGGTTTTTTCACTTTTTGGTGAGTTCGTTTGTACACCTAGGATTTTGTGACTATTAAACTTTTTGGGTAAAAAAATTAATCCCAGTTAATTAATTCAATTACTCAAGTTGATTAATTATTTAAATTACATGCAAATGAGGTGGAGATACAATCAAATCACTAAACTAAATAGAGTGCAGTGGAAAATAATTTTGATACGGTGATTTGACCACGATAGGGAAAATCTTTGTAGACAAAAACCACATTGGGTGAATTTCAAATCACCACTCTCGAAAAATCCACTAATCAAGAAATTAAGTGGTTACAAGTATAAAAAATCTTACCCCATTAGTTTATCCCAAAACACCAACCTATAGTTGAATCTACTAAGCTGTACCATCAACGGGCATTTGGGTGGTCTCTAATGGTTTGGTGGGTTGGGAGAGGGGTTTGTTTCTTGGTAGGTTGGTTGATGTGTTTTGTGTTGATTGAAAGTATTTTACACCGAGGCTACGTATAAAATATTTTACACCTCTCTCAACTGTGTTTACTTGGTCAATTGAAAACACTATGGATTTTTTCAATATTGTGTGCTACAACAAACAACATAAAACAATAAAAGCATTTTCATAAGGAAAATGCTAACCACAAACTATTTTACAAACCGCTGATGTGATGAGTGGTTATTAATAAATAAAAATGTAATGTTAATAGTGAGTTTAAATGAGAATTAGTAAGAATTTGTCACATTAATAATTTATAAAAATATTATAAAATAGTTTATTGGTAGCATTACTCAAACCTCGCCATCATTACCTAGCCTGTTCCTTCTCCATCAACGACTTTTCTTGTGCCATATTTCCACTTTGACTCTGAGTGGAATCTTACTCTTACTCCAGCTAGCTCTTTCATTTCTTCTTCTCTAACAAGAACACGACAGAATTAAAGTAGCTTCACACGCTTTAATTCCCACGAACATCAACCGTGTCAATTATGTTCTCTCACTTTCACAAGTCAAGTCAACGTTAACATTTTTTTTTTTTTTTTTTTTTTTAATTTTTTGAGAAAACAAAGACATGTTAACATGTTATCTTGAATATTGATTAAGAACATGAGAGAACTGATATCAAAATGAGTTTGCCTTCGGTTAAGGCCTCCATGATTACCTTTGTGTTCCTTTCCTTGCTTACTAGTTTCCACAGCAAAATTAGTGAAGCTGCCTCAGCTAACCGCGCCTATGTTTGTCCAAAAGAACCCAATTTCACTCCCAATAGCACCTACCAGTCCAATCTCAACCACCTCCTCTCTTCACTTTCCTCCAATGCTAATCTCGAAACTGGTTTCTATAACACCACCGTTGGTCACAACCCACCCAACATAGTATACGGCCTCTTTCTCTGCCGCGGCGATGTCACCCCCAATGTCTGCCAAGACTGTGTATCAACAGCAACAAAAGACATAGTTCAGCACTACTGTCCCACAGGAATTGAGGCCACAATTTGGTACGACCAGTGCATGTTACGCTACTCAAACGAATCATTCTTCTCCAGCATGTTTGAGTGGCCCAAATATTACTCTTGTAACGATAGCAAGATAACTGTGCTAGACCGCTTCGATCAGATATTGGGAACCATGATTAATGACTCGGTGACTCAGGCCACAGGTGCTCATGATGAGCCCGGTGCTACCAAGTTTGCCACCAAAGAAGCCAGCCTTTCTTCATCGATAAAGCTGTATAGCCTTGTTCAGTGCACTCCGGACATCTCTAGCTACAATTGTGATAAGTGTCTTCGGGGACTAATTGCAAATATTCCATTTAGTTGTAGTGGAAAGCAGGGGGCAATAGCTTTAACTCCAAGTTGCAATTTTAGGTACGAAGTGTACCAATTTTACCGGATCCTCGCTACGCCACCACCTCGATCAGGTTTGGTCCTAACTGTCTCCTCCTGTTTTTATTTTATTTTATTTTTTTTCCCTCGCTTTAAAAATGACTGGCTCCAGTAGAAAATATCCATATTTTGATACTAGATATAAAACCGAATGTAAGAGTTAGAACTTTTTTTTTTCTGCAATTATACTTTTACCTGTGTAAATTGAAGTATCATTGCAAAAAAAGAAAAGATTTGAAATATGAATATTTTTGTGTTAGTGTTCAATTGTTGATGTTGTTGTAAAACAACGGAGGTAAATGAGTGTTAGAAGATATGTTTCCTTTTTATTTATTTTTTAATGGGGAACCAAATTTTATTTAGAACATACAATAAACTTTTTTTTTTCTATATCATTGCCATATCAATTGATAAAGACATTATTGATTAAGCAGGAAAAAGCCGAATCTCATCACTAACAATCATTGCCATCGTTACTCCAATTGCTGTCTCAATGTTGCTATTGACTATGGTGTACTGCCTCCAAAGGATGAGTGCAAGAAAGAAATCCCCTATGGAGGAGGAAAATGGTAATGAACGATTTTTATTTATTTCATTGGTTGTACGTGTTGCTTTTATATACAGAGTATTCCCTACATTTGCCATTTGATTGTGTAGCTTCTAATTTATGAAATTACAACTGTAGAATCCTTACCATTTGATTTGGCAACGCTTAAAGCTGCCACAAACAAGTTCTCAGAAGATAACAAGCTTGGTAAGGGTGGATTTGGAGAGGTTTACAAGGTATTAAACTAGTATAATATATCTTTATTTTTTCTTCTTTCCGGTATAATCTTCTGTAATGGTAGTGGTAAATAAAATATATGCAAAATCTGAGCAATTCTAAATTCAGAACCTTTTCATTTTGAGATCTTATAAGCTGCTCTAACAGTGTTTGAAAAGCACTTTACAGGGCATACTTTCAAATGGACAAGAAATAGCTGCGAAGATGCTTTCAAAAAACTCCACTCAAGGTGCAGAAGAATTTAAGAATGAAGTTGCAATTCTAGCTAAGCTTCAGCACAGAAATTTGGTGAGGTTATTTGGATTTTGCTTGGAAGGAGAAGAAAAAATACTTGTCTATGAATATGTGCCTAACAAAAGTCTTGACTATTTTCTAAATGGTTAGTTGTTTCTAAACAGATCTCTAATTTCCTTGTGTTTGCGAATGCATGATTTGCTATTAAAATTATACCCTAATACAAATTTATAGAATCTTGTAACCCTATATAACGGAGCTTTTTGCTTCCTTGTATATTAAAAGACCTTATGAAGATGCAAGAGAGGCAAAAATTAAATTTCCATTCTGTACTTGTCTTTTTAAATTGAATCAAAAAATATATTTTTTAATATGTGCTTGATTCTAACTTGAATATTGAATTTTGATGATTGTGTAGACCCTGAAAAACAAAGAATATTAAATTGGTCAATGCGTTACAAGATTATTGGAGGAATTGCACGAGGGATCCTTTATCTTCATGAAGATTCTCGGCTTAGAATTATACACCGTGATCTTAAAGTTAGCAACATATTGTTAGATGAAAATATGAATCCAAAAATTTCAGATTTTGGCTTGGCAAGAATCTTTGGGAATGATCAAACTCTAGAAAATACCCACAAGATAGCAGGGACATAGTAAGTACATTACATTTCAGCAGGTATAACCGTGTAATTGGAAACCAAACTGTGTGTGTGTGTGTGTGTGTGTGTGTGGGGGGGGGGGGGGGGGTGGTTTGGAATTCTTAGCTCTTGATTAAACATAAACATAAAAGAAAGTATTAGATATGGTTCCAATACTTCATATCATTGTTTAACTAAGAGTGTTGGTGATATTGGTTTTCAGTGGTTACATGCCTCCAGAATATGCTATGTATGGACAGTTCTCTATAAAGACTGATGTATTTAGTTTTGGTATCCTATTACTAGAGATTTTATGTGGCAAGAAGAACACTTCTTTCTATACATCAGACGCTGCTGAGAACCTCTTGAGCTATGTGAGTGCATAACCAATATTTTTTTGCAATCTTTTGTTTATTTTGTTTATGCATATATCATCACCTTTGAGTTAAAGGGAGAGAAGGGCGACAATATAAAAATACTTGATCAATTGATTCAGGCTTGGAAGCATTGGAGGGGTGGAACATCCTTGGAATTGTTGGATCCGACTATAAGAGATTCTTATTCAGAAATCGAAGTCAACAGATGTATCCATATTGCCTTACTATGTGTTCAAGAAAATCCAGCGGAAAGACCAACAATGGACTCAATAATTCTCATGCTAAATAGTGACTCTGTTACTATGTTACCACCTCAACCGCCAGCAGTTTTCCTTCAAAGTAGAGCACAGACGAACATGCCAGAGTCGGAGTCAGATCAATCTACCAGGAAGTCAATATTATTGTCTGTTGATGAAGCATCAATTACTGAAGTATACCCTCGATAGTGTAAGACGCAAC
>JARYZH020003472.1:0-10874 GCA_030021035.2 Notholithocarpus densiflorus | reverse complement strand
TAGGTTAAAAGTTATGCTACATGGTGTATGCAAATTAAAAACCAGCAAAAGTCATTTATCAAGTAGGAGTCACATTACGTATCTTGAGATCTTGCTCAAGCAAACATCTAATGAGAGTCAGGAGAACTCTCTACTTGGCTTAATTCCTTACTCAAGTGTATCCAAGTTCTGATTAAGCAAAACTTGCAGCTGTGCAATTCTTCAAGCAACGCTTCACAGTGAATATCATTTAACTTAAACATGCTTGTTACAAACCTTTTTAATACAGAATTTGTCACAAGGAATACACCAAAACTAAACCCTAACGAATTGTTTGATTGAATTCATAATTATTTTAATTATTCCCTCTAATTTAAGTGTATAATTATCTTTTTATTATTAATATGCTTGTGCGATGCATGGCTTAATAAGAAGATATATGTAAATTAAATAAAATGTAATTAATTTTATCAAGAACGTTCTTGATAAAATTAATTACATATTTCTTATGTTATTAATTTTTTTTCTTCTAATATAAGTAATGAATTTACTTATATGTGCTTTCTCTTTAAGCTATTCAAAACGTATAAATGATGAATTGTTTGTAAAGAGAATTAGAATAAATTCCAACCATACATTACATTATTTACAAAATATCTAGTCTTATATGATAATTGAATATAAAATGTATTATGTTAATTTTGGAAAAAAAACTTTCAAATATCAATATAGATAGTTTATTTATAAAATCTAATATATTGTATCAACTATACATTGTTAGAAAATAATCACATCATTTTAAAAATGGTTTGAGACTAACACTTATAAGTCTTACCTACTATTTTCATTTTTCACTTAACAAAAAAAATAAATTATCAATTTTTCCCATGCATCGCACAATTCTGCGACTAGTATGTGATAAATTATGAATTCCCAGGATCCCTTGAGGTATGTTCACTGCATTGGCCGAACAGGAAAGGTTGTGGTGTTTTCATGCATGCAGTGTGTGTACTTGATTACTGAAATTGACTGTTTCGATGAATATTAATCAATCAGGTCATGGGGTTTCTTGAGATCATGGGGGGTGGTCGCTCATGGAACTGATTAATGAAGGTAAAATTGGCTCACACGTTGTATTTTGGTGGTCAAAATTAAGGTTAACATGAATGATTAGAGCATAGGAGATTAGGAGTTTAGATGTCTTTTGTCCATTGAACTTTAGTTTATGTTGATTTTTTGTTCATTTACGTAGAGGACTAACTGTAGTTAATTAGTGTACTGTGTAAGAGAAAATATTTGTTTATATCATTAAAGGTTTTGTGGAAGAACATAAACAATTGTATTGTCATTTTGCTTTGCCCTTGTGTAGTTAAAAGTATGCACACAATGTTCTTTTCTTATTTAACTTGGCCAAAAAAGAAATTGTTGCTGCTTTCGGTGATGAGTAGAGGGGTGTTCAATGTTAATATGGAGCTCTTATCATTTAAGCTTCAAACTAGATTTGTTGAAACTTGAAAGGACTCCTCCAGACTAAGATTGAAGGAGTTTTCTTTAGTCTACAATGTGAAAATGCCATTTGACTAAAAGTACACGTGGATAGATCTTTCAATCGTCACGTAATGGGTTGGAGGAAAATTCCACCAAATCAGTTTGGTAGGTAACTTACTAATAAACCTTGTCAGAGTCATTGGTAGCTCTGGCATATTTTTTAGGCTCCAGTAGGGACTCTGATGGTGTGTATAGTGAGTTGGAGACCTGGTGAGGCTTTGATGAAAGGATGAGGACGAGGAGATTTGTGCTTGGTCTGAAGTCTAAACCGTGTTTGTGGATTTGGGGATTATTATTGTGTTTGGTAGGGCGTATTCAACTTTTACTAAATGATAATGTGACGTTTTCTTAATTACTTGGTAGAATTCAAACCCTAATAGTCATTAAAGGGAGACAATTGACTTTTTCTAGCATAACTTGACTAAGTAAATGGTCACATGGCGAGATATTATTGGATTAGAGGACCATTAAACATTGTTGATTTTCTTCCTTTAGGTATATGCTCTAATTGAGAGAGAAATGAAGGGGGTTAAGAGATTACAAATCTCTTGTCACACTTTTTGTGTTTCATTTTATACTTTACCAATCACAATCACATTTTTTTTTTAATATTCTTCTTTTTAAAACAACCAAAATTGAAAATAGAATTTAAAATCAGAGACATGCTATATTAATAATTTGTAAAATACAAAGTAGTGAAGTATAAAAAATAGGACAAAGAATTTCTATTCGGGTTTGGGATTTCTTTTCCAATGAGTTTTAGTCGTTATTATGCAAAATGAGTTAACTTTTCCACGAAGTTGGCATCATTATTATACGAGTTAGGCAGAAAGAGATGGAGGAAGTGTGGGAGGAGACTAATTTTCGTAGTCACCCATTAACAAAGAAGTTATCCTAAAAATATTAATAAAAGTCACCCATAATGATTTTTTGATTAAGAGAAAAGCAGACCCATTATTACTTATTCGTCCAAGTCTCCCACTCCACCAGCGAAAATTGTACGCAAAGGAAAAATAATCTCTTTTTTGGTGCGTCAAACAAGTCCCATATAGTACGTAGTAGACTGTTTTGTAAAGCTCCCAAGTTTCTGAAAAATAGAAAAATGTCACCCCATTAAAAGTGTGCTACTGATAATGGATTTATGCTGAAGCCACCAATCCACTATTTGGCAATTGAAACAACCATTTATGTATAATTTTTATTATATAATTCTTTTAATACGTTATAAAATTTGTTTAAATAATACACATTAATAGTTTTATAAAGTTTTAAAATAATACAAATAGTCACATTGATAGTTTTTTTAAAGTTTTAACTTTTAAGAGCACTAAAGCTCGTTTCTCAAAAAAAAAGGAAAAAAAAAAAAGAAAAAAAGAAAAAAAAAGGAAGCACCAAGACTTGATACCTTAGGCTTAGCCAACACTTAAGTAACATTATTGTTCCAAAAATGTCCTAATAAAGTTCTAAGATGATACACAAAAAATTTAAAAGATAACTATAAGCATCTAAAATATAGTGCCTATAGAATGAAACTTAGTGTTAATTATATTTAAAGAACACTTGATATAAAAATGAATGTTAGGAGCAATAAAACTTCTACTTAAACATATGCAAATATCTAGGTTTGATGAAAAAAAACCAAAACCCTAAAAGTTTCACATACGCAATTTATCATGCTTCATTTACCATCTTATTAGATGTAAGAATTTTGTTTTGGTCTGGAATCCATTGTTTTTTTTTTTTTTTTTTTTTTTTTTTTTTTTTTTTTTTTTTTCGTTCTTGACTTCAATGATGGATGAGAAAGAGGTTTTGATGTTTAGTTTAGGTTGTTTGGGGTTTCAACGGTGTGAGTTCGGAGAAAGTAAAAGTGAGTTTCAGAGTATGAGTTAGAAACAGAGTGGGAGTAGGACAAAGTGAGATAGAGGAGACTATAAACATGAGATTACAAGAGACTAGAACCATTTTTTTTTAATGCATATGTATATTGATGGCTTTCCTTTCTGGATTTATCATTTTTGTTGACACTGTTTAAGTGACAATTCTGATAAAGATAAAACTGTTTACTTTAGAAGTAAAAGGATCAAAGTGTAATTTCAAATAAAGCTTGAGGATGATTTTGTAATTATTTCTAAACTTTTCTATATAAGGCCCTATGCACAAAATCTGGTCTAGGTAGAAATGAAAGTAGGCGTTTCACAATATTACTTCTCAATGGAGTGGCTTTTAGTGAAGTCTTTGCCGTGGGTTTTAATACTTGTTGTTCAGATTCATGAGCACAGAGGTTGTCTTGAGGAAGAGAGAATGGGTCTAATAGAATTGAAGGCATTTCTGAAATCCAAAATCATGCACATTGACCACCTTTTCCCGTCATGGGTTAATAAGGCAAGGAGTGAGTGTTGCGAGTGGGAAAGGGTCACGTGTAATGCTACCACAGGTCACGTGATTGAGCTATCCTTCCACAATTTAAGGCCAAAACCTTATTATTATTACGAGACTTGGTTGCTAAATGTGTCTTTGTTGATGCCTTTCAAGGACCTAAAAGGTCTTGATTTAACTGACAGCCAATTTGGTAGTTGGTTAGGAAATGAAGGTATGTGAGCTTCTATTTCCATTATCATATACCCTCACTCCCAAAATACACACAAAAATCTTTGAGCTTTTCATGTATTATTTAGGGATTATAATAGGGTTAAGGGTCTATTTGGATACCGCTTATTTTGTTGAAATTAAAAACTTATTGCTGAAAGTACTGTAGAAAAAGGTAAAAATTAGTTGAAATAGTACAATGGGGCTTATAAATAGTACCAATAAGTGCAATGAGACCCATAAATAGTAGCAAAAATAAGCTGAATAGTGAAATAATTTTCATTTTTAAGTGGTATCCAAACGGAGGCTAATAGTTTTACGTGTCAATTTTAACTTTTAAGCTTAATAGTAAAGGCTTAGGATCATGGTAATTAGATTCCATTAAATCTCCCAAATCCATGTAGATTTTGGTGAAAGGGATTACTATAATAAGGTCGGTTAGGTTTCAACCTAGTATCAAAGCATGTGCTTACATTTTAACAATGCTAAAATAATCCAAATATTTATAAATATTTATTGGATTTTTTTTTTTTCCAATTTAACATCATCTTGCTAACAATTTTGCTAGTTAGCATGTTTCCACGTGGATTTAATTTCAACATCAGCTGTTGCCATAAGATTTAAATCAAGTGTGTTAGACACGATATCCTATCACAAACTCAAGTCTAAGAGACTCGAAATGCTAGTTTCTTAAATAGTTTCAGAAATATGTTAACTAACGAAATTGTTAGCAAAGTGGTGTTAAATTGCAAAAAAAAACCAATATTTATTAATAGGATTCAAAAATGTTTATAGATACGTAAGCTTTACAAATTTGATTAGTATGCAAGTATATCCCATGTGATTCCAAGCTATTAAAGCAATAGTCATGACTCTTGTAATTCCATGGTATTATCCAATTCTCCTATGACTTGGATTCAAATTCTCTTTCCCTCATTTAATATTTTTTTAAAAAAACTATCAAAGCAATATTAATCTTAGAAAAAGATATTAACATATAAAATTTAATATATTAGATATTTAGAGTATTATGAAAAATTAGGCCATATCATTATCTATTTTAAATTTTAAGCAATTGTTCTTAAATGGATTTATTTTCGAACGATCTATAGTTGTCAAAGTTAGCTTGATTTTGCAGCCTCAATCTAATTTTATTTTATTTTTTTCCAAATTAGTTCCCAAAATTTTTTATGCTACATTAATAATCTTATCTAATTATTAAATTTGTTTAAGTTTTCCTCTTTTCATGGACTTATTCAAATAATTATCTTACTAATGATGGACAAAAAAACCCATGATAGTCCTTTAGGTGAACCTAGATTGCATGATAGTACCCAAATTCCAAAGTCTCAAACTTTTAATTTGGATCCCAAATATGCCAACCACCAAAATATCATATGAAACATTCCATGCGGAGATTTTCAAAACTTCCCCTTTGAATTTTGGGGCACTGATTTTCAAAATTTGGGTGGGGTAAGGGAGGACGAGTATGTTTTTTTAATTAAATAAAAAAACCAAAACCTTACAAACAATTTATATTTTTCTATATTAAGAGCAACTACATCAGTCCGTGCAAAATTCTTGTCTATTTTGTAAGAAAAAACATACTTTTTTTCTATTTTACATACACACTTTTACAAAACACCCACATCAGTTTATCTATTCTATCATCTATTTTATTTAAATAATAATATTTCTTTAAGTTTTTATTATATCAAACAAACCACTACCCACATGGCCCCACCCACCTTTTTCTTTCTTTGTTGTGAGAAGAAGACAGATGAGAGAGCAACCTAACGGGGAGAGAGAAAAAAAGAATAAAAAAATTATTTGCACATGAACAATAACCGTGCATATATGCACGGTTACTGTTTGCAAAGCATTTTTGTATATTTGCATATTTTTACAAGTACTGATGTTGGTGTTTTTTGGGTTAAAATGTGCAAAATTGAGCACTTTTTGTATTTTGCAAATTTTTGCATGTGGTTGCTCTAATAAAAAAAATCATTCTCTATTGTCATTACGCGGGCTCACATCCTCTAAAAGGTAAGTCCTGGTGGCAATATATTGAAAATTCTTACCAAGCTCAAGATTCTCATATATAAATTTGCCTCTGGATACTTAAGATTATGATGTAGTTGCAGAGGTTTGAATTGTGCAAAATTCATATAGATATCAAGTATAATTTTTTTTTTCCATTTTTGAAAATATTTACAACAGGTTCTGAAAGCTGGTCAAGATTGGAGAACCTGAAGACATTAAGGGGGTGTTTGGTTTGTGTTTTCAAATAACAATTTTCAGTTTTTAAACAACATTACACGTATTTTCATGCATTTTTTTACCCACACGTATTTTTACAAATGTTTTCAAATAACAATTTTCAATTTTCAAACACATGTATCAAACGAGTCCTAAATCTCGGTAGCAACCGTTTAAACCGGAGCATCATAAAATCATTGAGTGCAATCAAATCTCTTAAGAATCTGAATCTTAGTTGGAATTGCTGGAAGCATTTCCTGCCCAAGGCATGTTGATCTTTGGTATTATTTCACAGAATCTGTAATCAATTAATTCCAATCATTTTTAATATTCCTGAAATTTTCTTTTATACAGAATTATCAGCTTTGGAAAACTTGGAGAAGTTGGATTTAAGTTATAACTTACTGTATGAAAGAGTTACAACCCAAGGGCCAGGTTAATGAAAGAGTAACATTACAATTTTTTTAATTTATATATATTTTTATTTCTCTGGTGCCTTTTCCCAGGTGTGTACTAGTACCGCCGAAATCATCAAATGCCCTTTTTTCAGTTTTAACTTAGGAATTAAGAATTAAGATAGTTTATTGGGGTTTTCTTGAAGTTGTTTCCATAAACATCCTAGGCTTCAAATATAACTAAAGAAGCCCACAAAACGATTAATTGGGCCTTCCCAGTGGAAACTAGAAAGTCGGATTGCATGACAAGCTTGAGATGGTGTTCGGGTCAACACTCAACTGAAGGACCAGCTACAATTTTTTAAACCTAAAAATAGCATATTCTCATCAATTCCGATATTGTGGTCAATAAATTTGAGCTCAAATAACATTTCTTCCTAAGAATGTAGTGAAAAATGAAATCATTAATTCAAAATCAATTGATAATGGGTAACTGTGTAACTTTTTATTTTAATTACTAAAATAAAGATAAAATTTATAGATAATTCCTTAATTGCAGTCAATTAAGTCCCCATATTAAATTCAAACACATATTGTATTGAATTTAATTGTTCTTAAGGCCCAGGCCACCCAGCCAAGTTTTATTTAAAACCATGAAACTTCACAAAATAATAAGATAGGGTATTATTGTTAGGTTATACGTTGACCCCAGTTAATTAATTTAATTACTCAAATTGATTAATTATGTTAAATTACATGAAAATCGTGGAGGCATGAACAAATTACCAAACAAACTAGAGTGCAGCAAAAATTAAATTGACACGATGATTTGTTAACTAATACGAAAAACATTTCACAAAGTAAAAACCATACCGAGTGATTTTCAGTTCACCACTTCCAAGAATCACTAATCAAAATCAGCGGTTACAAGTATAAAGAATCTTACCACTGCCCTAGACTATTCTAAAATACCAATCTACAATTGAACCTTTACACCAATCCCCAATTAGACTTGATCTTGTAGAGACTTTTTCCATTGCATGGATCCCAGTACGTGACTATTTCCTTTGCACGGATCCCAGTACGTGACTATTTCCTTTGCACGAATCCCAGTACGTGACTAACTTCACAGCAATCCTTTGATTGTTGTAGTTGATTTGTAGCCGCTTCACACAAAAACACCGATAAGATCTTCAATTGTTGGTAATAGAGACTTTATTTGGTTACAGAAACTAAAGACATACAAGAATCGCATTAAGATCTCTTTCTTCTGTAAGAGGAGGCTAGGGTTTCAAAAAGAAAACCTTATAAAACTTTTTAGAGTTAGGGTTTTCTTTCTCTACCACCTTATATATATAAGAGCTTAATGGGTCTTTTAAATGAGCTCTCTTATTCCTATTAGGATTATACAAACCCATAAACAATAGTAAATTAGAATCCAAATGTTGTAGGCTAAATCCCGTAGCTCGATAGATCGAGAGGTATCGAGCTTCATTATATCTCGATAGATCGATAGATATTGAAAAGGTATCAAGACTTGCAGATTCAACTTTTCTTCACTAGTTTCTTGGCGTAGTCTTCATGTCTTCAATAATACCACTTGGTAAAGTCATAAAACATACTTTATAATGTTCTAGAAACCACTTAGAACTATCCAAATACAAGTAAAGTGCATTTTGTCAAAGGATATGCCAACACAGAAAAAATATGGCCCTAACAGTTATAATAAAGGACTAAAATCCTCTAGAGTTTATAGGGTACTCTACCACATATAGACTCCTTCCAATCTTGACATTTCCTTTTTAATATAAGGGTCTAGATTATACTATGTTAGCAAAGCATTCCACTAACAATTAACAAACCTATTAAAATAAGGTTCATGTTAACGGATGCCCTTAGGGCAATATTAATAAACCATAATAGGAAAGTTTTAACACCACTTTCATGGGAAATATAAAAAACTGTCAACAACATTTACTGTTTTATCATTCTCCTAATAAAATATTTCTAAAAATAGCTCCTAAACCAATTCCCTTAAGGCATTGGTTAATATTTTCCTTAAAATAATAATTTTTAGAAACTGCTCAAAAAACAAAAAACAAAAAAAAAAATCTAACTACTATGACGTTATACTTAAACGGTTTCTAGCTAGAAGAAAATTCTAGAGGGATAACATAACTCAATACGTTCTTCCTCGTGGTTGCACTCCCTCTGCCTCTCCCTCCACTCCTTATCTCCATGCGAAGAGAAACATAGTGTGTTGCAAGATTTCTTTTTTACCAGAATCTCAGTATGAATTCATATTTCTCAATACAAATTTCACAAACTTTTGCCTCTATTACTTCCATATACAATCTGGCACTCCCCCCCCTCCTCTCTATTTTTAGAGTTAATGTGCCGGAAAATAAGAAATATAAAGTCTATTGTGTAGGGTACTTGGCTCCTTTGGTTTCTCTTAGGTTATCATTATGTTAAGGATCTGAACTCTTCTATTTTGAGGTGAGGAAAAAAAAGAAAAACCACTTCACACTTTCCAGCCACCTCACTTAACTCTATTATTCATTTTCTTATTAAAATCCTTAGCTGCAAACCCAAATTGTTAATTTTCTTTTACACGGTTCATGAAAGATCCAATATTTGACTACAAATTGCTCTATACGCAAAGGTCGTTAATGACGAGTGCCCCCTTTGACTGTAAAGACAAGTTTTTTTAGATGATTATAGTTTATAAAGACTAGAGAGATGTGTCTTGCCGAAGACAGTAATTTTTGGTATTTTCTCTCTTTAAAAATGTTAACTTTAACGTCTACGCTAACAATTAATTGGGTTAAATGTTTCTAAAAACTATTATTTTAATAAGTTTGTAGGTAGAATGCTAACATGACATAATCTAAAGGAGTAAGAATTTGTTGCAAATTAAGTTGCAACAACTCCTGCAAAATGCACACATGTCAAGTGGCCATTTGGTGAAAAATTCAATTTTGACAAGGAAATTTTCATTTAAATATAAGCTTGGACATGTGTATATTTAAGACATTGATATGTGTGTATATTTGCATAAGTTGCTACAACTAGGGACAGAGGCATAGTTAGACCTTGGGGGCAATGGCCCCCCCTAATTTTTTTTTTTCTTTTTATAAAAAAATAGTATTACATAAGAACAAATTTTAGTAATTTTGTTCTATAAAATTACACTTTGCCACCTTAATATTTTCATTAATTCTTTTACAAGTAATGCTACAGGCACAAAATTTTTTACATCAGCAGTTTGTAAAAAAAGTTTGTAACTCTAGCATTTTCCTCATTTTAATGGCCATAAAAAATATATAAATCTAAAATCTAAAACAAAATATACAAGTCCAAAGAAAATTAGCTCACCAACAAATATACCATTAGTAAAGCTAAAAACAATCAAGCTTAATCAAACAATTTTACCCAAAACAAACAGTCCGACCCTTCAAAAAATTTAAAATGAAATAATTTTTTCCTTACTTAGAAGCAACACACACATCAAAAACACACACAAAAATAAATAAATAAATAAAACCCCTTAATGGTTAAGCAGTTGAGCCAGAGGCCAAAGTTGCTACAAACAGCCAGTAGTAAAGCTGCCCTTCCGTTCCTGGCTGCAACGTAGTTTGCAATAAATCCTTTTCCAATCTAGAGCCTTATATTATAAAGGAAATGTCAGGATTTAAGGAACTCTAGACTAGAGGATCTGATTCGATAATAACTAAGGGAAATGTTAATAAATACAATAAGGACATTAGTTTAGGAATTATTTATAAAAAAAACTTTTATTAGAAAGGAAAAATATAATTAATTTTTTGATAGTTTTTTATATTTCTTGTAAAAATGATATCAAAATTTTTCTAAATTGACTAATTAACAAATACCTTAAGAGTGCTTGTTAACCTGACCCAATAACTAATGATTGTACCAAAAATTATATTAAGCCTTCTTGATTGCTTTTTTTAATTCCTTTCAGCATATTAAATTTTAGCGGTAAAGAATAACATGATATGGGACTCTTTAGTCTTTTCTCATTGTTTTCTTGGATTTAACAATTGGTGTATGTTTTCTTCAGAGTGCAATTATTTGTCTAAA
>JARYZH020003471.1:0-10875 GCA_030021035.2 Notholithocarpus densiflorus | reverse complement strand
CTGGGGTCTTTAATGTTCCTGACCTTTCTTACAATTTATTTTCTGTGGGACAATTAGCTGAGTTAGGTTATCGCATTATCTTTGATTATTCTGGATGTATTGTGTAGGATCCAAGGACGGGCAGGAGCTTGGGACCGGTCCTAGAGTTGGGTGTATGTTTCCCGTGGACAACCTTCGTCTTCCACTTGTTGCTCCTGTTTCTGTTGCTGCAGCTGCTGCAGTTTCTTCTATTCCTTCCCTTGCACTTTGGCATGCTCGACTTGGTCACGCATCTTCTTCTCGGGTACAACAATTGGCTTCTAAAGGTTTGTTAGGTTCAGTGTCTACAGAAAATTTTGATTGTGTTTCATGTCAGTTAGGAAAACAACCAGCTTTGCCCTTCAACACTAGTGAATCAATATCCACTGATATCTTTGACCTTATTCATTCTGATGTTTGGGGGCCTTTCTCTGTCTCTAGTATTGGTGGATCTCGATATTTTGTTGTCTTTGTTGATGATTACTCTCGCTATAGTTGGATTTTTAATATGAAATATCATTCTGAATTATTGCAAGTATATTCTAATTTTGCAAAAATGGTTGAAACTCAATTTTCCAAACGTATCAAAATTTTTCGATCTGATAATGCTCTTGAGTACACTCAATATGCTTTCCAAGCTGTTTTGCATTCCTATGACACTGTTCATCAACTAACTTGTCCAGGTACCTCTCAGCAAAATGGTAAAGCCGAACGAAAACTTCGTCATATTCTTGACACTGTTCGTGCTCTCCTTCTCTCTGCCAAAGTTCCTGCTCCTTTTTGGGGCGAAGCTGCTCTTTATGCTGTTCATGCTATTAATCGCATTCCAAGTCCTGTCATCCAAAATCAAACTCCATATGAACGCCTTTTTGGGTCACCTCCAGACTATCACCACCTTCGCTCCTTCGGTTCTGCTTGTTTCGTTCTTCTTCAGCCACATGAGCATAACAAACTTGAGCCTCGATCAAGGCTTTGTTGTTTTCTTGGCTATGGCGAAACTCAAAAGGGATATCGGTGTTATGATCCTGTTTCTCATCGTCTTCGTATCTCCCGCAATATTGTCTTTTGGGAACATCGCCTCTTTGTTGAGCTCTCTCACTTCCGTGCCTCCCTATCTTCCTCCTTTGTCTTAGATCTTTTTCCAGATGAGGCACATATTCCTCATGTAGCTGCTCCTGATCCTCCTGTAGTTACCCCTGATTCTCCTGTAGACTTCTCTGTCCAACCACCAGATATCCTTGATCCCTTTCCTAGTTCACCCTTTAATGAACAGGTGGAAGATGAACAGGTTGAAGACGAACTACCCAACCCTGAGCTTAGGTCCCCTGCTCCTGTTCCGCCTGAAGATCTTGCACAAGACATTCCACCTCGTCACTCAACTCGGGTAAGATCCATTCCTACACATTTACTTGACTATCATTGTTACACTGCCCTTGCTACACTACACGAGCCTCACACTTATCGTGAGGCTTCCACTGACCCTTTATGGCAGATTGCAATGAAAGAGGAACTTGATGCATTATCTAAAAACCATACTTGGGACTTGGTGACTCTCCCTCTTGGGAAATCTGTGGTTGGTTGTAAGTGGATCTACAAGATTAAGACTCGCTCTGATGGGTCCATTGAGCACTACAAAGCTCGTCTTGTTGCAAAAGGTTTTACACAGGAGTATGGGATTGATTATGAAGAGACCTTTGCTCCGGTTGCTCGAATCTCATCTGTTCGTGCCCTCTTAGCTGTTGCTGCTGCCAATAAATGGGACCTTTTTCAGATGGATGTTAAAAATGCATTCCTTAATGGGGATTTAAGTGAAGAAGTTTATATGCAACCTCCTCCTGGTCTCTCTGTTGAATCAAACAAGGTTTGTTACCTTCGAAGTGCACTTTATGGTCTTAAACAAGCTCCACGAGCTTGGTTTGCTAAATTCAGTTCTACCATTTCTCGCTTGGGTTACATGGCCAGTCATTATGATTCTGCCTTATTTCTTCGTCGCACTGACAAAGGCACTATTTTACTTCTCCTGTATGTGGATGATATGATCATAACTGGTGATGACCTTAGTGGCATTCAAGAACTCAAGGATTTTCTCAGTCAGTAGTTTGAGATGAAAGATCTTGGACATCTCAGCTACTTCTTGGGTCTTGAAATCACTCATTCTACAGATGGACTTTACATTACTCAAGCCAAGTATGCCTCTGAACTCTTGTCTCGAGCTGGACTTACTGATAGCAAGACTGTTGACACTCCAGTTGAGCTTAATGCGCATCTGACTCCCTCAGGGGGGAAACCATTGTCTAATCCCTCTCTTTACAGACGCTTGGTTGGCAGCCTAGTTTATCTCATTGTTACTCGTCCAGACATTTCCTATGCTGTTCACCAGGTGAGCCAGTATTTGTCTGCTCCACGATCGACTCACTATGCTGCTGTTCTGCGCATTCTTCGTACCTAAAGGGCACTCTCTTCCATGGTCTTTTCTACTCTGCTCAGTCTCCTCTTATTCTTCGTGCATTTTCTGATGCTGATTGGGCAAGAGATCCCACTGATCGCAGGTCCACCACTGGTTATTGCTTTCTTCTTGGTTCTTCTTTGATTTCTTGGCGAAGCAAGAAACAAACTCATGTGGCCCGCTCCAGTATTGAAGCAGAATATCGTGCCCTTGCTGATACCACATCTGAGCTCCTTTGGCTACGATGGCTTCTCAAAGACTTAGGTGTGTCTACATCCTCTGCTACTCCTCTTTATTGTGACAACCAGAGTGCTATTCATATTGCTCACAATGATGTCTTCCATGAACGGACTAAACACATCGAGATCGATTGTCATTTTATCTGTTATCATCTTGTCCATGGTGCTCTCAAGCTGATCTCAGTCTCCTCTAAAGATCAACTTGCAGATATCTTCACCAAGTCACATCCTAAGGGACGCCTTCGTACTTTGGTTGACAACCTCAAGCTGGTCTCACATCCACCTTGAGTTTGAGGGGGGCTGTTAACGTGTATAGTATTATGGGCTTTAGGCCCAAACTAGATTACTTGTATAGCACACATTCTTGTACTACACTCTTACTTGTACTGCACTCATATGCCTCCTATATAAAGGCACTTATGTGTATTCTTTTACTGTGAAATACAATACAATCATTCAGTATTTCTAACAGTTTCCATGGGAGGGAATTGTGGTCAGCGCCGTAGATGTGGTGGTCCAGGTTTCCATTGACCATGAATTCGTAGACAAGGCACCTCTCACCTTCATCAATACAATATCCAATGAGAGGGATGAGGTTAATTAGGGTGGCGTAGCTGGCAAAGAAACAGCACCTCGTTCGTTAACTCGCGAACACCCTGCTTTGAGTCGATATCTAAACGCTTTATTGCAACGCTTATGCCACGGTTATCAATAAACCCCTTATAGACTTTGCCAATACCCCCTACCAATTACTAAATCATCAGCAAAGTCATTGGTAGCTATCTTTATCTCAGCAAGTGAAAATTGACGGCATAATCCCTCTGGAAGAACTGAATCCGATTGTTTTGTTTTTGTCTGACCTTCTCTTCTTGGATGGCCTAAATAACTCTGAAATTCCTTTCATTTGAGGCTTCGGTCACCGCCTTTTTTATTTTTTATTTTTTTCTGTTTTTTGGAAAAAAAAAAAAAAAAAAATACACACATGGTGTGTTTTTATAATTGAAATTGTGAACAACACCGCCATTTTTTACATTTTTGGTTGGTTTCACGAGCATGTAAGGTTATGCAGTGGACACTAGGCAGCTTTGCTGTATACCATTACCAATTGCATTGAATTTAATCAATGCAAGAAATTTGACCAAGTAGCACCATGTCGGTGTCCTATGTAAATGATTGTGCACGGGTCAAATTTGATGTGCTGCTCTTTCCAATTTGAACTCTACGTACCACTAGTATTTTGTTTTGATATTTTATTTATACTACTGTTTAAGGGGTTTTTTGGATTCTTATTTTTTTGGTTTAAAAATACTTCTACACTCCTATGTTTAAGTAGAGACAAAACTAAAGGACAATCTGGTAAAAATACAACTTTAACTTCCACTAAAACATGGGTTTGGCTTACCTCTAGTACTTTTTTAATTGGAAGTCTCATTTTGTTTTAAATACATAATAGCAAGTGGTAGTAGGTGATGAGTCGGGAAATTCTCTTCGTCCACATAATGTAGTGGACGACCAAATCACCGTAAATAAGGGATTCAATGCGGAAGCCGTTACGATTGGTCGAAGCAACGGACATAATGGCTTAGAGACATCTAGTTCACAGCATTAAATCACCATAGGCGTTACCTAGACAAGCAGTTAAGCCACCATTAAAGGCCCCCAACGGCTAGAAACGCAAAGGCATATATAAATCACATCAAACCTAGAGCAAAGGTACATTTTTCACACCTATCATCACATATACTCAACTATTGTTCTCTCTCTACATTTGACTTTGTCATTAGAGGTTTATTGGCTGGCACCACGCCAGTGACCTATCCGATTTACTTTCTTCTCGTCTTGTAGGAATCCTCGGATCCATCTGGACGACCACAACTATTGACAAACTTGGCTTCTTCAGTAGGCTTTAATTTTCACATTTTATTTAGTTAGTGGGTGATGTGGCAATTTCTTATTAAAACAAAAGAGATTCCAATTAAAAAAGTATTGGAGGTAAGCCAAACCCCTAAAATATTGCCTAAAAAATAAAGCCACTCTTCTGTTGATTTTCAAATTATTTTATCCACTTAAAAATTAGATTCTCAAAATAAAAATTATATATATATAAAATAAAAAAATAGTTTTTTTTTTCTACAAAATAAACGTGTAATATTTGTTCATTTTTTGAAGCTAGCCTCATGACACTTTGGTTGTATTATTAGTTCTAAATGCGTAATATTAGTGAGAAAACATGTAAATCTCAAATTGGAATGAATGAAAAATTATGACACTAAAAAAAAAAAAAAAAAAAAAAAACCTCACCGCACCCGCGAAGCGTGTGTAATGAGGCTAGTATTTTATATAGTTATAGTGTGTGTTTGGCAAAAATTATTTTTGCTAACTTATTTTACTATTCAACTTATTTTTGCTACTATTCATGGGTTCCACTGCACATTTTGATACTATTTATGGGTTCCACTGTACTATTTTAGCTAACTTTTACCTTTATCTATAGTACTTTTAGCAAATTTTTTTTAATTTTAGCAAAATAAGCAGATCCCAAACGGATCCATAGTAATTAGTATTTGATGTGAGTTTTACTTAGTTTAAATTGTAAAATTTCTTAAATTTATCAAATCTATAAAATATAAAATGTAATAAAATATAATAAAAAACAATTTTTGATTTCGATTTTTTTTTTTGGGAACTATCCTTTTGACTTTTCGTCAATGTCTCATCCAATGGTGTATAACATCCTACTTTATTGGGTTGTGTAAATCATTATATGTTATTTTAATATTTTTCATATTATTTACACTAGATAGTTTTATTGGTATGGTATATTATTAAGGAGTGATCATTTTTGCCTTCAAGTGCACTACAACTGAATTTTCAAGCACACATTTTTGTTTTTTTACATAACTGATATTCAAATATTATTTTGGGAGTTTACTTTGTCTTAAAAAAATTCTAGATGATTTGATCTTTTGGAGACCTTATTTTGTATAAATTTTCAAGATTAAAATATTGGAATGTTACATTTAGGCTATGCAAATTATTGCCCTCATGAGTCATGTCAAATTAAGGGAAAATGGGGCACATTTTGCCTAAATGATTGGAGGGCTTATTGAGAACTTGCTTGATGCTTCTTTGAAGCGTCATTTTCTAGCCAGTCTTGGCCCTTATGGGCTAAACTTTGACGACCATAATACTGTTATTGGGGATTGAAATTGAGTTATCAGCACAAATCCTGTAATTAGAATGTCTTTGAGCAACTACAAATAGAGGTATTGGTTTTTAGGAGCTCATATGGTGAAGCTCCCTGAAGATGTAGACTTTGAAAGGTAGCCAAGGAAACTCGTGCATGTTGGCGCCTTGCACAAAAAATGCATTAGGGAGAAGATAGATGTGATAGATTATGAAAATGAAATTGGGATTCCCCATCTCTGATGTTAATGTGGGTGAGAGCTTGAATGCCGCTCTTGGGACTAGTAATGAATCAGCTACTGCTCTTCGTGAGAAAATAACTAAAACTTTGAAAGACAATGTTGGGCTTGAGATTGTTAAGAAGGGAGCACCAAGAAATCGTTATCGTTATACAATGGCGCCTTCTACAGAGTAGGAGAATTATCCTTTGTGGTCTTCAAAATAATTTCTTTGGTACAATGATAGTTGGAAAGCTCTTCTTAGGAATGTAAATGAAAATGGATGTCAATAATTTTATAAGCATCAGCAGCCTTAGCTGCTCACAACATGTTCGGATCTGCATCATATCCTTTTTCTTGATGAACTAAACTCCACTATAACTTGAGAGTGAAAGTAGTGTGGAGAAACTTGGGTGCTGCTGACAAAATTCGGAGCCAGTTGCAAACTAAAATGGAATAATTACCATTCATTAGAGCATCAGCAATGGTTTTTTTAAATTCTATCATACTTTACCATCCAAAAAGTTACTTTATCAATTATACCATACCATTTTACAATACTCCAACATCCCAACTTTTATTTTACAATACAACACATTAAAATAATATAAATTATACAATAAAAAAATAATATAAAATTATCCCCTCTTTCCTTTCGGTCACTTTTCCTCACTGCCTCTCTCTCCCTCTTAGCCACACCGCCACCAACAACAGGCACCACTACACCAAAACCCATTATTTAATCACCAACAACCCAGCCAAGATTTTTATCAAAGGAAAAGAAAAAAAAAAAAACCCAGCCAAGAACATAGCAGCAAATCCACTGAATCACCCAAAAATAATCATTGCCACTTCCATCAATCCAAACATAAACACTGCTTAGTGGGTTCGGCCATGGGTGGCTCTGGTGATGGTGTTCATGTGCATGGGTTTTGGGTTTGAAGAAAATGGGTTCTTTGAAAATGGGTTTGAAGAAAATGGGTTTCGGGTTTGAAGAAAATGGAGGCTGTGGAGCTCAATGGGTTGGAAGAAAATGGAGGCCATGGAGCTCGAAGCTCTAGCCGTGGAGCTTCGCCTCAAGGTAGACCCACAACGCCGAACCCAGAAACCCACCACCGCCGATCTCCAACTCAACCGTGCCACCATGTTGATCAGAGAGACGAAGAAGATGATGACTACTGGAGTTGCGTTTCCATTGGGTTTATGAGAGTATAGTGTAGAGCAGAGAGTAGATGAGAAAGAGAGAAGGAAGAGAGAGAAAAGAAAGAGAAATAATGAGAGAGGAGAGAGAAATTCCGGGTTAAAAAGGAGAGAGAGAGTGTATTAAATTTATTTATTTTTTATTATTTTTTTTTATACCATTAAGCTACAGTACCATCTTAAATTTAAGATGGTATTGTAGCACAATTGTATTTTTTTTACAATAGTTGCATTTTACCACATCTAATGGAGTGGCATTTTGGGCCTGAATTGTAAAATAGGCCTACATTTAAGATTTACCACATTCATTGCTGATGCTCTAGGCCTCAAATCGGTTAATTTACCTTCCTTTGCTTGATGATAGTTCAGGAATACATAGCTTTTGACCGAGGACATCACCCTAATAAAAAACATTGATCTTGCAGTCCTTGCCAAGCATACAAAATCTTAAGGGGAGTGAATGAAAGTACATGTTCCAATGTGCATTCATCACAATTGAAGAATATTTAAGTTATGGAAAAGATGCCATGGACCCTTAGCTTTAAACAAAATTAGTCGTAGACCCACACGAAGTGTGGGAATATATAATTATTTTGTAATATGCTATAATGTATAATTTATTCTCTAAAAATTATTGAAAATAATTTGTTCTCCTTTAAATTGAACTATTTTTAAAAGTATTATCCATTTCCATTCTATTATTTTGGGTTTTTATTAATAACTAAATCATGAAATCAATGAAGGATTAAAAAAAAAAATGTCTATACATATCTATACGATATATAATAATGCAAGTTTTGAAAAAAAAAAAAAATCTCTCTTCTCTTTAAATTCCTTAGAAATATCTTTGCCACTTAAGAAACCTTCATTGTCAAACTCTCATGTATCTAGGTCAATGATCCTAAACCCTGCAAGAACCAAATTCCACATTTAGCACTATCAAATTAAATCGGATAAAAATTAAACCCCCAATTAATCATGTTTTGAGATTTTCTATTTCCTCGCGACCAAACTTTTGAGGTAAATTTTTTATTGTCTATTGGACTGCAAGATCAAATTATTATGTGCTACACATTATAAGAAAAAGTGTTCTAAACATAATATTTGTCGAAGCCAAACAAAAATTGAGAAAGGTTCTACAACAAAAAAGAACCATTGAGTAAAAAAATTATGAAAGCAGTACTTGGAGTATAATTACAACGTATACTCTATTATTGTTTCAAAACAATCATAGGTAAATACATTAAACTTTGGTTTTCTTTTCTTCCCTTTTTACATAGAGTTAAACAAATGTCAAATGTAAGAAAACTAAAATGTCAAAGATAAAAGAATTGAACGAGTAAAACACAAATATAAAATAAAAATTATACAACATGAATATGAAGTAAGAAGTTGTTGTAGAGATTTCTAATTCTTGAATAACCTTCTTATAACCGACAAACCAATCCTAGCCACCCATAGCCCTAAAGTGATCACATTGTCAGCAACCCACAAAAAAGCATATCATCCATTGTAAAGTTGTGGTTTACAATTATGTTTTATATTGGCTTTATTCCATGACAAAAAGTGTTGTAATTGCTTTAATTTTGTTTCTTGTAATTTGTGAGATTTTATTGTATTGGGTTTAGTATTAAGTTGGTGAAGAATCGTGCATGAATTGAAGAACAAGTAGATTTCGCGAGAAGCTAACCCGCGAAAGAGCCACGTGAGAAGCACATGCTGGAAGCTGAAGAGTTATGTCAGGCTGTCAGTTTCACGAGTGTCTCGTGAGAAGAGCTAACCCATGAGATACCCGCGAAACATTCTGCCTGGAGGATTTTAAGTGTGACTTTCTTACCCTTCACCCATACTATATATACAACACACACACCCATCTTTTAGAGAGAGAGCAACTCATCCTTAGTGAGAAATCATTGTAGCATTTTCTCCTTCCCTCTCCCATTGTCATACCTTGAGAGGAGGTTTGTATCCAAACACAACCCACACCTTTTCAGAGTATAGAGAGTGTTTTGGAGCTTGGAAAGCTTTGGAGATTTGCCAAAAGAAGCTAGTGAGGCTTGGCAGATGCAATCGGGCATATTGCGGGATCCGGAAAGCTAAAGAAGACATGACTCCGAGAAGTCCGTTGGTAGCAGGAGCTTGGAGGGCTTAAGTACATTGGGTAGACTAGGCTTGGAGGGTCTTTTGTTATTCGAGTACTCCAACTTTATTCTCTAGTGGATCGATTACCGCTTGTAGGGGGTCTTCGATAACACGTCTTGGTGTTATCTTGTGGTTGCATCTCTCTTCCTTTACTCTTGTGCTTTACTTTTATTGTTTGCTATTTATGTTTGTGCACTAGAGTAGTTATCGGTTTATTGTGCTTCATTTACTCTTGTTCCATGTTGGAAATAAAGGAGAGATAATATCTGAATTTTCCTTGGAAATTACACAATTTTATTTTACCAAAAGAGGTAGCGGAGATGAGGTGTGGACCAAGTCACTGTTTTGAGACAAATCATGCCGTCTATGGTATATCCGATGTAGTTAGACAAATAGTTTTTGTACGTTGCCCCCAAGATACAACAGCCCAGCCACCTTTGCTAATTATCCTTGCGAGCCTACACTACTCGTAGGATATAAGCTCTCTATAGTACTTTCTTTTCCTAGAAAATTTTGTAAAAGATAAAATACTTTTGTGAGTAGTAAAAAGCAATAGATGGTAAGTGTTTAAGACAAAAAATTGTTTTTGAAAAGTCTGCAGCTTTCTAATTCAAAAATAAAAAATGTGTGTAAATGAAACTTTTATTTCTTTCCATATATATAGGGCCAGACATGTGGCTTGTCCTTAGCCAAAAAATAAAACGTTTGATATCAATTAAATAGTCATAAAGTTATTGAAATTAATATATATAATATCAATAGCTTTCTTTATATATATATATATATATAAACTGGTCAAAACCTTCTGTACATTGAGAACAAAAAAAGAAAGAATCATGATGCTATGACATTAAATGTCCCATAAAGTGGCTGAAGATTAGAAGCCAAACCGTGTAATACAATTTCAAGTATGCATAAATATTGCCATTTGTTTTTTACTTCCTTAAACCAAATAGTAAACACTTGTGTATATGTGGTAACTTATTATAACATAAAATAATTCAGTAATAGCTATACATTTAAGTGCTGAAATATCTTCCATATATGACGTTATTATGTCATATTCAAATAAGGACGTTTGAATACAAAACGTTTAGAATGGAAAGTATATATATGTAATAAAACCAAATATGCTGGCAATTATGGTATTAATATCACGTTAATGTTCATAAATTTCTTGATTAAAACCATTGACAAAAGCTATTCAAATTTTGATTTATATTTGAATTTCAAAATTTAGCAATCAACGTATCTGACATTAAGGGATAATTGATACACATAAATGAGTATTAAAATAAATATAATATTTTTTATAAAAATATCCAACATTCCGCACTTAGATAAGTTAGAGTAAAAGCAATATAGCCGTAATTTTTTAATTGGGGGTCTTAGGGGTGTGCAGAAAACCCACCAACCCGCCAAACCC
>JARYZH020003470.1:363-10879 GCA_030021035.2 Notholithocarpus densiflorus | reverse complement strand
TCTATTTTTACAGATGACTCCAAAGAAGAAGACCACTGCACAACGCGTTGACAAGAGGAAGAAAATGGACAATACTCGATTCCGCTCTACCCAACACTTTGAGAGATACAATTAGTTATTTGAGAAGGCTCCAATCATCCAAGAGAGATTTGTGGACCTTGTTGATTTGAAGGACTACTTTATTCCAGGCTGTTTTCAAGATAAAGGTTGGGAAAAGATTCTTGGTGATCTCCCTAGGGTTTGTGAACCATTGATTAGGGAATTCTATGCCAATGCTATTCTACAGGAGGATGAAATAGATTGTTGGATTAGAGGGCATGAGTTCACCATTGACGAGGAGGAAATTGATGAAGTTCTTGGCTTTGAGGACCTTGAACGTGATTTCGCTCACTACAAGGACAAAATGCTTTCCATTGAGACGGTTCAATCCCCATATTGGTGGTGTTAGAGAAGGAAGATGCCTCAACATAACTGCTTTCCCACCGGATTTAAGGTGTCTTACATACATCATGATGTTCAATCTGTACCTAGTGAAGAAGATGACCACCATCAATAATGCTAGAGCCATTTTTCTCATGGAGCTTCGTGAAAATACCTACATTGACATTAGTGCACATGCATTCTCCATCATTGCCGATCAAACAAGGACAACTTCAAGGGCAAAGGTTATTCTCCCTAGTCTACTCATGAGGCTTTTTAGTGCAAAAGGTGTGGAAATTCCCCAAGACATCAACCTCATGCCTACTCCTTCGGCTATGAATACCTTAACAATCTCAAGGTATTTATGCACATTCTTATTTGAAAAGAACATTTGTAGGCTGTCTTATAAATTGCATTAAAAACATCCACTTCATTTGAAGCTCATGACTAATTTCTCTGACATAAACATCAACCAAGCACTCCTTCTTTTTTTTTTTTTTTTTTTTGAAAAACTAAGCCTTAGAACATCCAACATTTTCATAATACTGTTTGGTAATTTTTTTTTTTTTTTTTTTGAGATCCCAAAGAGTTACAAATTCACCAATTGCTAATGTCTAAGTGAATTCAAAATATAGATGGTATGGTTGTATTATTTACCTCTTTTACATATTGATGAAGCGTGACTTCGTCAGTTGAGTTGGATGTGTCCAGATGGATCCAAGATGATTACCTAAATGAAAAGACAGCTCCTTCAAGGTAGTCACCGGTGTGGTGCCTGCCACAATGTCTCCAATGCCAAAGTCAGAACAGGGAAGTTCTTTGTAAAATAAAACAAAATAGCAGAATAACAGTAAGTGTATCTCAGAGTGTCTATGTACCTTGTGTTGGCAATGTGAGGGCTTTATATATGTTGCCTTGGATTCTAGCCGTTGTGGTTGATATTGTGATGTTAATGCCTTTCTTGGTAACGCCTCCTGCTTAGTAATGGGGCTTTAATATGCTCCCAACGGTCTGTACAGCTGGTTTTGTAACCGTCCGGGGCCTTATTGGCAGCATTGAATGATCCTGCTAACCTCGTCGGTGACGTGGGCACTTGCTTAGGCTCATCTCAGAGAATGGTCTCATCTGTCTTATTGAGCTCGTCTGTAGTTGATTTCGTCAGTCCCATCAACTACCCTCGGATTCTGTGGTCGTCGTGACGTGTCATGACGACCATAGAAGATGAAAGGTTTTTGGATTGTAAGTGACTCTTGGGATTTCGCGCCGTATTAAATGCGTTGTGGCGGTGCCACACGTGGCGCGTGCTGATCGGTGAAGTTATTTACATGACCCTTGGGTTTCTCGCTGTTTTTCAGTTTTTTGGGCGTTAGTTTTTAAACTTTCTTTTCCTTTCGTTTCTCCCTTCACTTTTTCTAATTTCTTTAATCATTGCTCTGAGCTTCTTCTTTTCCATTTACTCTTGCGACTGTTCCGACCCTGTTCTAGCGACATCCTTTGAATTTTTCTCCGATTGCACTGCACCTTTTCAAGGTATGTTTCTCTTTTCCTCTTCCTCTATTTCCTTTTTCTTCATAATCTGTTATAAGTTCCTGATTTTTCCTTTCTCTTTCCTTTGCTATGGTTGTTTTGTTTTCTGGCTTTTGGGATTTTAGTATTTACCTCTTTCTTCTGCATTTTTTCTGGGTGTCCATGGTTAGTAGCTCTGAGGTTAGGATAGCTTGCCCCTCAGTTTCTTTCCTTTTCGCATGTTTAGGAGGGTTTTTAGGCGTTTTCCCAAACCTTGAGGACTCTGTTTATGAGGGTAACAGTTTGGGCATTGCATTGGCTGAGTTGTTGCCTTTGCTTCGTCAATCAGTTGATTGGTTTGAGGGTTTAGTGAGAGATTGGGGGACGATGTCTGAGGTTAGATCCAGTGAACTCGAGACTGGGTTATCATCGAGCGGTGAACTAGTGGAGGGAGATACTGCCGTTTCTACCCCTCGAGAGGTTAAGGCTTTTCACACCCTCGAGGAGGTGTGTGGGCTAGATGCTGACACCGTGGGTAGATTTAAAGATAGGTTTCAATTTCCGGAGCGGGTTTGTGTTCGTCGGCCCAATGATGAGGATAGGGCTTGCCACTTCTTCCCTGGTGAGGTATGCTTTTATGAGGCTGCCTTCACTTGTGGACTTAGGCTCCCCGTCCACCTATTCGTGATGGAGCTTTTAGATCATTTTGGTATTGCTCTCGAGCAACTTATGCCCAATTCATGGAGGATAGTGGTCAACTATATGAAAATATGGTTGGCCGCTAACGAGGACATGATTAAGGTAGGTGAACTCATCTATCTATATCGTTTGAAAGAGTTTAAAGAGTACGGATACTATGAGTTAGTACCCTAGGAGAGGAGAACAAGGATTGTCAGGGGTTTACCTTCGTCCTTCAGGTATTGGAAGTCAAGATTTTTCTTTGTGTCCGGGGACGATTTTGAGACTCCCTCTAGTGGGGATTGGGGTGATATCCTGAGGTTGCTTCGTCGGTGGGGAACCCCGACCTTAGGTGCGTTAATATTTCTTCCCGTTGTTTTTAGTTTGGTTGTATTTGCTGTTATCGTCACTGACTCCTTTGCTTCTTATTTTGCGCAGCTAAGAGACGACCTAAGCTCAAAAGCAGGCATAAGAGGTGTGTTGAGAAGGCGATAGAATACGCCCTGACAATAGAAAGTTGGGACGATCTGGTAGATTCGCGGACCCTTGCCTTCTATAACCTTGGTCCTGACCCGTCTCCCTACATCCTGCGCAGCATCGACATCGAAGGAAAAAAGAGTAAGTATTGAGGTCGTCAGTATTGATTCTCTTATATACACTTGGAATTTTTTTTAATTTTTTTAACAAGTGTTTTCCTTCTTGTAGAAATGACGACTAAGTTCAACAAGGATATGTATGCGAAGATGAGGTCCAAGAAGGACGAGCCACTGTCCAACATCGGAAAGAAGGGAGTGCGTGTTACAGGGAAAGGTCTGTCCGTTACTCCAGTTGCCTCTGTCACTCCCATCATCTCCGGTGTTGAGACTACGAGGATGGCCTTTCTAGCCGCTTCGGTTGAAGAGATCCCTACTCCTTCTTTAAAAAGGCCACGCTTATCGGTCAAGGAGAAGGAAAAGGCCGATTCTCGCTCGTCTACCATCTGGGACAACGAGGGACTAGCAGTGGAAAGGGCACACGGGGTCATGACTGCTAAGGACCTGAAGGTTTTTTTCGGTGTGCCACTCAACGCGGTTGCGACTCAGCACGTCCACAAGCTCGTCCAGGTAAAATGGTCGTGCATCTTTTAGTCTCTTTCTTTTCCTTTCTCATTGTACTGACGGCTTCAATTTTCTTTTCAGGTGTTGGGGGAGAGTCTCCATATTGCTTTTGAGTACCTCACTCAAGAGGCCAAGGTGGCGTCTCTAACATCCGGGATGGAGGCTTTGGAGAAGGAGAATTCTACGTTGAAGAAAAAGCTCATTGACTCCATGGACGAGGCCAACACCTTAAAGGAAAACGCCAGGCCCTTGAGTGACAATCTCAGAGCTGAGCGTCAGCTAACCCTGGAGAAGGACGACCAACTTCTGGTTGCCATGGAGAAGCTCAAAACTATTGCTGCTAGGTCCGTCGAGGCTTTCCAGCAGACTGACGAGTACAACACAGTGCTCTTCAGTTGGTACTTTAAAGGTTTTGAGCTTCTGAGGAGGTACCTCGTCAAGCTTCCCATTAAAATCGACCTGCAGAACCTGGATCTCGAAGAGGTGGACCAGGAGATGGCGATTGACGAGGCTGCCCAGTCCTCGGCTCCTGAGGGTGACGCCCCCGAGAATGCTCCTGCTGAAGATGCCCCTGCTGGTGATGCCCCTGTTGGTGACGATGCTGTCGTTGATGCTTGAGTTTACTACCTGTGAAAGATTTTCTTCTCTTTTTTTTTTTTTTTTTGGATGCCTGTTAGGTTTTGGGCTTTTTGTAAATCTAATTTTAGAACAATTTCCTTCTAATCTGTCTTGAGAACAGTATTTTTAACCCAGTGTTTATGGGCTTTTAGATGTAAAAACAATGGTAACTGCTCGTTGTTTTTAGGCTTTAATCAAATTTATAACTGCGTACTTACTTGCATTTGTGATTGCACACTTATTGGCTCGTGATATGCTTGTGGTATCTTACATCCGTCCGCGTTTTGTACTTAGTAAAATATTTGGTTGTGACTTTCTTGCAACTCGCACCTCTTCAAGGGATCTCGTCGAGGGTTTTGGTGAACTGGTTGGGAGCTCAGATTCAGCCTGAGCTTTGATCTGGGACTTACACCTTTTTTTAGGGATCTTGCCTCGCTTTTGTCCTCGTTGGTAACTTACATCCGTCAAGGCGGAACATTGTTACTTTGCCATCTTTGGTTTTTGTGACTTACACCCTTTTAGAGATCTTGTCATTCTTTTTGGCTTCGTCGGTAACTTACATCCGTCTAGGTGGAATCTTGTTACTTGGCCATTTTTGGTTTTTGTGACTTACACCCTTTTAGGGATCTTGTCATTCTTTTCGGCTTTGTCAGTAACTTACATTCGTCTAGGCGGAATCTTGTTACTTGGCCATTTTTGGTTTTTGTGACTTACACCTTTTTAGGGATCTTGTCATTCTTTTTGGCTTCGTCAGTAACTTACATCTGTTTAGGCGGAATCTTGTTACTTTGCCATTTTTGGTTTTTGTGACTTACACCCTTTTAGGGATCTTGTCATTCTTTTTGGCTTCGTCAATAATTTACATCCGTCTAGGCGGAATCTTGTTACTTGGTCATTTTTGGTTTTTGTGACTTACACCCTTTTACGGATCTTGCCATTCTTTGGACTTACAGCTGACTAGACCTGCTTGAACAAAGACATTAGCTGAATAATTCTTTTATTAATTTCAGGAATGAATACATTTATTTGTTACATCTATTGGTGGTACTTCTTCAAGTGCTCAATGTTCCATGGCCGCGGGAGCCTCTGTCCGTCTAGGGTTTCCAGGTGATAGTTGCCTTGCCTGGAGTAGTGGACGACTCGGTAGGGTCCTTCCCATGTGGGGCCAAGAATTCCTTGGACAGAGTCTCTAGTCGCTGTGGTGACCTTGCGCAGGACGAGGTCGCCTATGTCAAGTCGTCTGAGCTTTACCCTCTTGTTGTAGTATTCAGCCATCTTCTACTGGTACTTTGTCATTCTGCTGGAAGCTTTGTCTCTTACTTCGTCCAGACAATCCAGGTTGATGCGTAGCTGATCGTCGTTGTCTTCTTCGTGTAATACCTCTCACCTGATGCTGGCTACTCCTACCTCGATCGGGATTATCGCTTCAGTGCCATAGGTGAGTCTGAAGGGGGTTTCTCCAGTTGGGGTTCTTGCTGTGGTCCTGTAGGCCCACAAGATGTTGGGCAATTCTTCTGGCCAGGCACCCTTCGCGTCGTCCAGCTTAGCTTTGATAATCTTGAGCAGTGTCCGATTCGTCACCTCCGTCTGTCCATTTGCCTGTGGATGCCCCGGGGATAAGAACTGGTTCTTGATGCCTAAGCCTGAACAGAAGTCTCTGAAGCCTTGGCTGTCGAACTGCTACCCATTATCTGATATAATCGTCCTTGGAATCCTGAACCTGCAAATTATATTCTTCCACACGAATCTCCTGATTCTGGCTTCAGTGATGGTTGCTAGTGCCACTACTTCGACTCACTTTGTGAAGTAATCAATAGCAACTAGTAGGAATTTTACCTGACCTTTACCTTAGGGCAACGGGCCGACGATGTCGATTCCCCATTGTGCAAATGGCCACGGGGATGCTATCGTCGTCAGTTTCTCTGCTGGAAGTCGCTGGACATTCCCGAACCTTTGGCACTTGTCACACTTCTTGACGAGCTCTACTACGTCCAACTGCATAGTAGGCCAGAAATAACCTGTTCGAATGACCTTGCTTACCAGGGATCTAGGGCCAGCATGGTCCCCGCAAACTCTTTCGTGGATTTCTTCCAGGATGTACTTGGCTTCCTCTTCGTCGACACACTTCAAGTAAGGCATGGAGAAGCCTATCTTGTATAAGGTGTCATTTAGGATCGTAAATCTGGCTGCTCTCTTCTTAATCTTCTTGGACTCCTCGGCATCCTGAGGGAGGCGCCCGTCTTGGAGAAAAGATACGATCGGTGTCATCCAGTTGTTTGTGCTCTAGATTGTAAATGTTGGGACTTCTTTGATGCTGTGGCGCTTTTAGACCTCCATGTCTAACTCCATGCTCGTTGACCCTTCCTCTGACGTGGCCATTTTTACGATCTCATCTGCTGCCATGTTCTGGCCTCTTGGGATCTGCACGAATTTCAATTTATCAAACTCCTGGGCTAGATGTTTCGTCAGCTTGAGGTATTTCTGCATTCTTTCCTCCTTTGCTTCATACTCTTTTTTGATCTGCCTTATTACTAATTTCGAATCGCTCTGGATGAGAAGGTTTTTAGCCCCGAGTGCCTTCTCGAGTCTTAGCCCCGTCAGTATTCCTTCATATTCGGCCTCGTTATTGGTGGCTGGGAACTTCAGTTGAACTCCGTACCGGAGCTTTTCTTCGTTGGGGGTGACTATGATGATCCCTACTCCCCTTCTCTTTTGAGCTGACGAACCATCAGTCTGGATCGTCCACTGTTCTGTCTCATTGGTGGGGTTGTCATCTTCTGAGAGGGTGAACTTGGCAATGAAGTCCACCAGAGCTTGTGCCTTGATGGCTGTTCTGGGGTGGTACTCGATGTCGAACTGGCTGAGTTCAATTGCCTATTGGACTATTCTCCCTGCTGCCTTGGGTTTGTTCATGGACTTTTTAATGGGCTGATCCGTCAGTACCAGGATGGGGTTCGCTTGAAAGTACGGTCGCAATTTGCGCGAGGCTACAATTAATGCGAATGCGATCTTTTCAATCCTTGGGTACTTGGCCTCAGCCCCTTGGAAAGCCTAACTAACGTAGTAAACTGGGAGCTGCTTCTTGTATTCTTCTTGGATTAGGGCTGCATTCACGGCCGTAGCTGATACTGCTAGATACAGATATAAGTCTTCTCCTTGCTTGGACGGACTCAGGAGGGGTGGATTGCTCAGATAACGTTTGAGTTCCTGAAATGCTGCCTCGCATTCGTCAGTCCAAACAAAAGCCTGTTTCAACATTTTAAAGAAGGGGGGGCATTTGTCCATTGCTTTAGAGACGAACCTCTTAAGTGCAGCGATCCTCCCTGTGAGCTTCTGGACTTCTTTGACGGTCTTGGGTGACGTCATGTTGAGGATGGCTTGCACCTTCTCCGGGTTCGCTTCTATTCCTCTCTAGGACACCATGAATCCTAAAAACTTTCCCAAGGCTACACCAAAAGCACACTTACTGGGGTTCAGCTTCATCTGGTATTGTCTAAGCGTGGCTAACATCTCCTTCAGATCGTCCAGATATGTCAGTTCTTCCTTGCTCTTGACGAGCATGTCATCCACATATACTTCCATATTCCTCCCAATTTGTTTGCTGAACATTTTATTCACCAGCCTCTAGTAGGTTGCCCTTGCATTTTTTAATCTGAAGGGTATTACCTTATAGCAATAGAGCCCTTAACTTGTGATGAAAGCAGTTTTCTCCTGGTCTTCTTCAGCCATCTTTATTTGGTTGTACCCCGAAAAAGCATCCATGAACGTTAGTAGTTTATGCCCGGCTGCAGAGTCTACTAGCTGGTCTATCCTCAGTAGGGGGAAATTGTCCTTTGGGCAAGCTTTGTTCAGGTCCGTGAAGTCCACGCACATTCTCCATTTCCCGTTTGCCTTCTTCACTAAGACGACATTCAATAGCCATTCTGGAAAATACACTTCACGTATGAAGCCTGCTGTCAGTAATTTGTTAACCTCGTCTGTAATGGCCTGGTTTCGTTCTAGGGCAAAGACCTGTCGTTTCTGCTAGACGGGCTTCTTTTTGGGATTCACATTTAACTTGTGCTCGATAACTTTCGGGGATATGCCAGGCATGTCCTCGTGGCTCCATGCGAAGATGTCAAGATTTTCCCTGAGGAACTGAACGAGCATTGACCTCATCTCAGGACTCATTGTCGTCCCTATCCTTGTTGTCTTGGTTGTCTTTCCTTCTACGAGCTCCACTTCTCCCAGGGCTTCTACTTTATCTTCTTCCTTTTCCTCGATCATCCACGTATGGTTCTCCTTCGCAGCCAATACGGCCTGGTAGCATTCTCTAACCAGGACTGGATCTCCTCTTACCTCACCTATACCGTTCTCTGTTGGAAACTTCACCTTTAGGCAATAGGTGGACATGGCTGATTTCCATTTGTTGAGTGTGGGCCTCCCAATGAGTCCCTCCTCAATATCCTCGAACAAATCTCTCTCCCCTTCTCCTCTTCAAACCCTAACGATTATCTCTGTAAGTTCTTCCTTTCATCACTCTCTCTATTCGCTTTTTCTTTATTATAAATCTGTTTTTTAATTAGCTATTTGATTTATTTTTTCTTATTATTTCATTCAAAATGTACCTCTCGTTTTTTCTTTTCTTTTCTTATGATGGTTTTTGAGGCAATGCTATACATGATCTTATTATTATTTGAGGATTTGGTATTGTTAATTGTTAGTGCAAATTGGACATGTATTTTTACCAAATTATCTTTTAATTTTGTCTCTACTTAAACCTAGGGGTGTACGGGTATTTTGGAATTAAAAAAAAAAAAACTGGTCCAAATAAGAGAAGCCCCTTAAATAGTAGTATAGATAAAGACACATGTGTTCCCAAAATCAGTTCTGAAATTTCAACAAAAAATTAACGCATTTTCGAATTGTACTTTTATTTTTCATAACTATAATAACGGTCTGACCCTCCTCAATTTCCTCGAACAATCAAACTCTCCATCTCTTCTTCAAACCCTAACGTTTATCTCTGTTAGTTCTTCCTTTCATCGCTCTCTCTATTCGCTTTTTCTTTATTATAAATGTGTTTTTAATTAGTTATTTGATTTAGTTTTTCCTATAATTTCATTCAGAATGTACCTCTCTTTTTTTCTTTTCTTATTTTATGATGGTTTTTAAGGCAATGCTATTATCTTATTGTTATTTGAGGATTTGCTATTGTTAATTGTTAGTGCAAATTAGAAATGTATTTTTACCAGATTATCCTTTAATTTTGTCTCTACTTAAACCTAGGGGTGTAGGGGTATTTTGGAACCAAAAAAAAAAAAAAAAATCCGGTCCAAACAGTGGAAGCCCCTTAAATAGTAGTATAGATAAAGACACATATGTCCCCAAAATCAGTTGTGAAATTTCGACCAAAAAAATTAACCTAGTTCCGAAAAGTACTTTTCCATTGCAAAACCAAAATAACAATCTGACCCTCCTCAATATCCTCGAACAAATTTCTTTCTCCATCTCCTTTTCAAACCCTAACGATTATCTCTGTAAATTATTCTTTTCGTCGCCCTATCTGTTTGTTTTTTCTGAATTATAAATGTGTTTTTAATTAGCTATTTGATTTAGTTTTTCTTATTATTTCATTCAAAACGTACCTCTTTTTTTTTTTTTTTTTTATGATGGTTTTTGACACAATGCTATACATGATCTTATTGTTATTTAAGGATTTGGTACTGCTTAATTGTTAGTGCATGTTAGATATGTATTTTTACCAGATTATCCTTTAATTTTGTCTCTACTTAAACCTAGGGGTGTAGGGGTATTTTGGAACAAAAAAAATCCGGTCCAAACAGAGGAAGCCCCTTAAATAGTAGTATGGATAAAACCACACATGTCCCCAAAATCAATTGTGAAATTTCGACCAAAAATATTAACTCATTTTCGACTAGTACTTTAGTTTTCCATAACCGTAATAACGGTCTGACCCTCCTCAACATCCTCGATCAAATCTCTCTCTCCATCTCCTCTTCAAACCCTAACGATTATCTCTGTATGTTCTTCCTTTCATCGCTATCTCTGTTTGCTTTATCTGTATTATAAATGTGTTATTTATTTAGCTATTTTGATTTAGTTTTTCTTATTATTTCAATCAGAATGTACCTCTTCTTTTTTTTTTTCTTTTTTTACTGTCTTTGAGGCAATGCTATACATGATCTTATTGTTAT
>JARYZH020003469.1:0-10885 GCA_030021035.2 Notholithocarpus densiflorus | reverse complement strand
ATTTGTGCATTAGTCCACGGTGCTGTGAGCTCCCAGGTTCTGCAAGAAGAATACAAAAGTAGAAAAATGCCTTGTTTATAGCCCCCTTTTCCAAATAACATAGCAAGGCTTTTAATGCATTATACAATTCAACTCTCACATGCTTAATGTCCCAAAACTTGCATCCGGCAATTTAATGTTTCAAATGATTGAGAAAATATTTGTGCCAAGGGCCAATTGCTTTGTTGAAATAAACAAAATTATGTAATGCCAAAATGTTGAAATTAGTCATATTAAATGAGCATGAGAATTAATGTCATCTCCAAATAGCTTCAGCAATGAGGCTAGTTAATTATAAGCTCAGAACTTCTTCTTTTTTTCTTTTTTTTTTCTGTCATAAATTTTTCTGCACAGAAAATAACAAATCTCTTAGAACACCAGAAGAAACTTTGACATGCAAGTAGCAGGCATAGAAGATGATCTTTTATTTGTAGATTTATTACCTTATAAAAATGTAATTGCTGGTATTAAATCATTTGCAACTCTTATAGCAGCCATATTTTAAACCTACTAAATACTATTTCAATAAAGAAGTAAAAGAAACATACAGATCCAAAGCTCGATAATAGTTCAGTCCTCCAGTGAAGCCTCTATTGTCAAATTTGCTGACAAAATAATTGACATCTTCTTCAGACAGCCAAGCTGGCAAGGTGGTATTTGGGGAAGTTCTGAATCCTCCTTTAGGTATACAAGGTGGACGTGGACTGCGAGATGTAAGAAATCTCTTTATTATTCTTGCAGTTCCTGCATGAGCAAACTCTTCTTCAATCTCCCCAGGTTCCTACAGAACAATTTAACACTGCTTATAATATTGATGAACTTAAATCATTTGAGAAATAAGAACTTGAGTGAATGGTGAACCAAACAGCACTTAGAAGATGAAACTTAAAACATCATGGTACAGAAGAAACATACCCCTAACATGATTTAAAAATAAAATTTCATTACTTTAGAGATATATAAATGGATTAAGATATTACATCCTTTAGATTGAACACATTTATTAGACTTATTCATTAATAAAGAACCAGTCCAAGCAACTTCGCCCAAATAGTTTTTTAAGCAAAATTTTCTTACTAATCAAAAAAATTTCTAAGAAAAATATTGTTAAGCATCATCAAAGAAATTCCATGTGGTTGGAATCATTTTGTTCTGTTAAAGCATCTGGCCCAGAAGCATCCTTTCTGGGAAACAGTATATGGGAGCATCCTGACAGGTATATGCATATCCAAATCCCAACCCCACATGAACTTGATCATCTCTCATTAACCAGAGACAGAACAAGGTAACCTCTATAGAAGACATTGATAGTGTGACATGTAAATAGTGATCTCTAACCATGCCAAAGTTGGGATATTATCTTGTCCAAATCACAAGTTTTCATCTCTCTACAAGTTTATTGTTGGTATATTGGTTACTGTGAACAAAATGAAATGAAAAATTATCTTTACATTGAAAAGATTAAGCACCCCAAGGACACCAATCATGAAAAGACTTACTACTATGTTGTATAAGTATGACTAGTACTCAAACTGACAGGTAAATATTTATAAATTGCTGAAGCTTCTTGGACATGAAAATCAAATACACCTGTATGAAAGAGGAAATAAACTATCTGTGATGTGTTTTATCAAAATTTATAGGTTCTGCTAAATTTATACATTAATCAGAGGGTTTATGTAACTACTTAAACTTCCAATACAGAGGACCTCTTACACAATCTTGCAGTGCAAACTACACTTATATTTATTTATTCCAATTGTGTTTAGGTCAAGTTGAATGCTTTGATCAATTGTTGGGTGAGGCCCAAGTGGAGCAGTTCCATAATTAATTTTAGGGAGATGGTATCTCAAAATTAATCGCTCAATTCTCGTGACTTCTACCCCATTTAGGACTTAACCACTTACATGAGTATACTCAACAAATAGAACTGTCCATAATAGATTATCAGCTAAAAATGCCCAAAATTTGGTAACTTAAAGCAGTAAATGTCTCCAGAAAGCTTCTCAGTAAGGAAATGAGGGATATAGTTTAAGTAAAAGTATTATTTTTCTAAGTTCTAAGTCAAAATGAAACCCAAATGCATCTACAAACAGGGAGATACATACCATTGGTACAAGGTGATTAATGACTTAACCTTCATGCCTAACTAGATTTCCTCAATAATCAAGGTGGTCTTCACTATAATTGAATGTTGAGTAACCTAAACTAGTTCATCAATACTCAAAAGGTGGTGAATAACTGCATATGGTTGTGGTTAGTACATCCCCACATGCATCTCATCTCTAATTGCTCAGAGCGATCCTATTAGAAAACAGGAAACCTAACCCAGGATCTATGGGATATGAACAACAGAAAAGCTCAACGCACATAAATTATGTGGTTCCTCCAAAACTAAGGTAACATTCACAGGGTTGCTGCACTTTTATTATGGCCACTATGAGCTATAAGGATCATTGGCATATAGATGCCACCCTTTTACTTGGGTCACTCGCATGTGAGAAATTACAATAAAAGGCTAGGACATCATCTAAAGTGTACTAAAATACCAGAAATTCCCCCAGCATATACAACACAGTAGATGGAGGCTCCACAAAGATCCCATTAGATCCTCTCCCATTAAAGCCTAGGCCTAACGAATAAATCGAACAAGGAACACTATAATTTTACAGGCATGCTATAGAAAAACTAAGGACCCCAACGAACAAAACAGCACAGTTACTCCAAATACCACCAACATAAAAATCACTAGTGTCAATACAGCCCATAACTGCAATTAACAGCCTAAACTAACGAGAAATTTCAAAGCAAAAACATGCAGAAAAAACAACCAATTACTGGCAAAATCCACCAATAGCAGACAATTAAACTTGAAGAAAACAATCTCCAAAGCAGAGAAGTTACCTATGGCTATAGCTAATGTACAAGAGAAACAATCATAACTCGTTCACAAAGGCAATTAATCCTGGACCCAAGTTGTATCATACAAAAGCAAACAAATTTCACAAGAAAAAGGAAAGAAATAACAAATCCAATTACCCAAACTAATCACAAAATGAAACGGAAATGTTGAATCACCTGAAACCTGCAGATATAGTAATCATCACCAAACAAAGCCCTGAAACTCTCCAAAGGCTTTCTTTTTGGGTTCCTAGGACGATACGCCAAGCTCATGTTGACCAAGGCCTTGACCCTGTCAGGCTTGAGCAAACAAAAATACCAGGCTATCACAGCCCCCCAGTCATGGCCAACTAAGAAAACCTGGTCAATACCCAGATGGTCAAGTAGGCCAACAAGGTCACCGACGATGTGGAGCGCGGTGTAGGAGGCGGCGGAGGGCGGCGCGTCAGTGTCACCGAAGCCACGGAGGTCAGGGGCGATGCAACGGTAGCCAAGGGAAGAGAGGGAGAGAAGCTGGTGGCGCCATGAGTACCAGAGCTCAGGGAAGCCATGGAGGAAGAGAACCACTGGACCTGTCCCTATTGAAGCTATGTGCATGTTGATGCCATTGGTGGGCACTGCTGTGTGCTCTATCTTCTCCATCTTTGATATTTCTCTCTCTCTAACTTCTTGTTGACTACTATATGTATTAATAGGTTTTTGACTCTGAAGTCGAAGCCCAAACGTTGTGTTTTAAGGTTGGCGACAGAACAGAAATTTTATTGTACTTTGCTATCATGGGATTGGCTGTTTGGTCGTAGTCTCGTAGATGAGTTGATCTTTACCTAATTTTATTATATAAAAAAATGTCATTGTTTTTTCATTGCTTTCAGAATATAGGCTATATAGCACGGATTTGATATTTATTTCCTGTAATATGTGAGATTTGATATTTCCTAATTTTACACAAGTGATGGAATTTAATTAGTGTGTGAAAATAGATAGCATCATAATTTTGCATTATTATATTCTTAAAAGGAAAATGTTCGTATTAAAAAAAAAATGTTAATATCGCATTATTTAAAAATATTTTATTAGAAGAATGATAAAATAATAAATATTATTGACAACTTTTTTATATTTTTTATAAAAGTGGTGTCAACATTTTTCTATTACGATTTATTAACAATTACTTAAGGATATCTGTTAATAAATTTTTCTTTTAAAAAAAACTTATAAATTTTCACTTATAAAAAATGTACCCAATAAATATTCTTTCAGACTAGGAGAGATTATGGGTTTAAGATAGAGATAAGGTTCCGTATGTAATAAAAAATTAGTAGGATGTTCTAAAAATCTTAAGCGCCCACATGGAATTAATTGATCCTAATATATTTAGATTCAGAATATTCATAAAATTTTGCCCACTTGCTTTTTTTAGTTTTTTTTATTAGCCTTTTGTATTTTGCTTTTTGTTTTGAGTGTGGACTAGTTACTGAATTTTCTGTCGTACCTACTGTAATACTAATATCTTTTTGATTGAATGAAACTTTTATTCAATATAAAACCAAAATAACTCCTGGCTATATGTGATTTGTCTCCTTCTCTATTTTCTCTTGCAAATTTGTCTCTTTTCCTTTGCGGTCAAAAGCATTTTTCGTGCACAGTATCAAGATTTTTATTCTAAGTTTCTTTCTAACCAAACGATAATTTTATCCCTTAAAAAAAAAAAAGGGTTTGGGTCAACCAAACAATAGTAATTAAGTTGCACATTATTTAGAGTGGATCCGATACAATTGGACAGTTGCTAAGTGATCTAAATGTGGGTCTGGCCCAGTCTGGCCCCTTATGTTGTTGGTTCCATATTTACCAGCCTTATTGTTCAATTTCAAGCCCTGTTAGGCCCAGCTTGATCGGAAGAGGCTATGTTACACTCATATATGTTGTGGCTATTGAGAGTGTAGGCCTGAACCCAGCCCAGCATGGTTTAAACGAGCTCAATAGTTGGACCAGACAGAGCCTATTAACTTGGCCAGTGGTCCATAGCTACCTTTAGGAAGAGCCCAGGCTCTCAATTTTCATTGCAGATGCGGCCCAAAAAGAAAATATCGATTGGAAATAACATGCAATGCAGGCATACAAATTACAAAGTCGAGGGATTTTCGTTTAGCTTTTCAACTTATTTTGTTAATACATAATTTTTAATAAGTCTCAATATTTTTAGGTACAACTATACTTCTGTTCATTTTTGTTAAATTATAATTTTTCTCATAACATTTGTATTGACTTATTTCATAACAAAAAATGTGTTGTAATTTCACTAATTTATTTCTTTGTATTTTTATGGGATTTATTTGTATTGAGTTTAGTATTAAGTGGTGGAGATTTGATTAAGACAACTAAAAGTCACATGAAGAGCACATGCCGGAAACTAAAAAGTCAAGTGCTAGCTGTGGAAGTTGAAAAGTCATGTGCTAGTTGTGCCAGCTATATCTTGCAACTTAGGTGACCCGCGAAGTTGACTTGTGAATTTTCCCTGTTAGCAAAAATGTGACTGTTCGTATTCCTTCTCGACTTATACTATATATATTCTCATTACCCACGGAAATTATAAGGAGCCTATTGAGATAAAAACCCTAAGAGAGGTTTTTACAACACACCTACCTTATTAGAGAGAGAGCTACTCATTCTTAGAGAGAAATCTTTGTAGTCTCTTCTCCTTCCCTCTCCCATTATTATACCCATTGAGAGGAGATTTATACCCAAACACTACTCACACTCATTCAAAGTGTTGAGAGTGTTTTTGGAGTTTGGGAAGTATTGGAAGATGTCAAGGATGGCGGATGCAATATGGAGCTTATTGTGGGTTCCGGAAAGTTAGAGAAGACATGGTTCGGCGTAACCTTGTTGGAGCAAGAAACTTAGAGGGCTTAGGTGCATCGGGTAGAATAGACTTGGAAGGTCTATTGCTATTCCTGTATCCCAAATGATTTTCTAGTGGATCATTTTACCGCTTGGAGGACGGCAGAGAGATTTTTCGCCGAGTTCTTCGGTTTCCTCTTCGATAACACGTGCTGGTGTTATCTTTGTGTTTGCTTCTCTCTTCCCTACTCTATTCCTTTTAATTTCTGTTGTGTTTGTGATTAATTATGATTTAAAGTGTTTTGTCAATTTGAATATTGCTTATATTTCATATTCTGCACATATATTGTTTGAATATAAGTTTGTATTGGAAAACTTGAATTTGGGAGTCTAAGAGGGTGTTTGGTAGAGTAGTTTGAGAATTGTTGTTTGGAGTTTTTTGAAATACGTGTGGGTGAAAAAGTGTGTAATATTGTTTAAAATGTGAAAATGTGAGTTTGAACTCACTCACCAAACAGACCCTAAACATTCATAAGTGTTTTACACACTATGTGAGTTTTTAATTTTCAACAAAAACAAAAATAAAAAATTTAATAAACTAATACCAAACGGACATTTAGCAAAGAAAAGTGGTTAAAAAGCATATACAAAGAATGGAAATGAGGAAATATTCAACCATGTTTTGTCTTGGGTACAAGCCAAAACAGGGTTGAATATTTCCTAGAATGCATACAGCAAGCAAGTTACGCAGTCATATGACTATGCACCTTAATCTCCTTTGCAAGTGATATTTGAAAACCCCAAAAAAAGGGGGAAAAAAGCCAAATCATATTTGATTAGCTTCAGATGAATTACTATGTATCCTAAAAGTTTAAATGGAGTGAATTTAATCATCTAGTTATTGGGTTAAACTCCCTCTCTTAAAGGACTACATCTTTATTATTTGAATTATGAATTGAGTAAATGATATAGAGAAATAGAGAGTGAAAACAAATATTAATGTTATTTTGTATAACAGTCTACATCAATATCAGAAAACCTTAAGATATTGCTTTTTTACTATATGAAAATATGGTCATAATGAACTTATTCATAAACATATAAAAACTAATCTTAGGCTAACCATAAACTGACCTTATGATATAATACAAGTTATGGTAATGCATTATGCAACATAATTATTGTAGTAGTCATAGTTTTACATGTACATTTAATCCCTCTAGTTTTCATATTGTGATTTGTGTTATCATAAACTTATTGAATGGTGGTGTATATAATATTCTAGGCTAACCCTGACCAATGCCTAAAGGTTATGGTAGCATAGGTAAGAGTTAAGAGCTTAGGTTACATGAGTCAGTCTGGTAAGGATTCCAAATTCAATGAACTTGGATTAAAATAATGCAATGAATCTTCACCATTAGAGTTATACAATGGACTTGGAACTTAGGCCTCGGTATCTTTAGCAGTTTCCAATTGAGATGGTTCAGTTGCACCATATGGGCACCACCACTTGACCATGGGTGAGTTCTTAATAATTGATGAAAAGGAAACGCTTGAAAAAAAGATTCCATACAAAAAGCCGTTTGAACAAACTTAGACGTCACTGAAATCACACTCACCAACAAACAAGTTGATCAGTGTAAGGCAAAAAAAGCATCTTCTAGTGTGAAAGTATGGACTTCATGTCTTGTTGCTATTTTCTTATTCCTTCTTTTTTTTTTCTCTGAATATTTTTGTACACATTCTTTTCTACCCTTTTCATTAATTTTATTTATTTGATGGGATATTGCATGTTAACCTTTTGTTTGGACTTTGGATTAGAGAGAATATATGCGCCCACATGGGAGGCAAAATATGAATAATGCTAAAGATATAAACTATTTTACAAATTTTTTTACAAACTGCTATTGTAGTGAGTAATTATTGGTAAATCAAATAGTGATATTAATGATGGGTTTAGATGAAAACCAACAAGAAGTTGGCCACATCAACATTTTGTAAAAATATTGTAAAATAATTTGTAGCTGTAGCATTACTTGACAAAATATTAGTCCATTACCATATTGATGTTATCTGATTCGAGAGCTTCTAGTCAAATTGGGTTGGCACTAAGAATAGATGCAATTTGAGGCAGAATCTCTCAAATCTAAGTCTAATTTGTTGATATATCTCACATTCCAACTGATATAATAATGCAGAGTCACCTTAGAATTAATCAATTTGGTTAACTATCTTCAAAATGTTATAAGAAAAATTCATAGCATCGATGAACATTATCCTAAATTATTAGTTAAACTAGTGTATAACCCATGTACATACACGGTATAATTAAAAACAATTACAATTACACGTATATATATGAGTTCAAATTATACATGATATAAGAGTTACAAATTTTTTAAATCATAGATGAATGTTTTTATTTTTGGATATACACTAATACACACGACTTTACGTTTTTTTATTGGGTTTTTTATTATTTATTTATATTAGACTCTTCGTCTTTTGCACATCATTAACTCCTTTAGAAAAAAAAAAACTAAGATAGAATAAGTGGTGCAAAATTAGACAACAATTGGAATTCAATTGCTTTAATTATATATAGATAATTTCAAAGTGCACTCGTTGAAAAAATTTGGCAAGTGCTCTACTTCTACCACAAGCTGTAGGCTAATCATGATAACAAGCAAAATGCTGTTTCTTTATTTCAGAGGATATAGGTAATAAAATTTGCACAATGCTTTACTTTGGAAAATCATACAAGTATGATGTCAGAAATGAAGAGGAGCCAAACTGTACAGCACATATATATGTCATAACCATGTCATTCTCTCAAGTGATTGTCCATGTATTTACAACAGTACCATCAACCATGCCCAATCTGCTAGCGTCCAAATTTTAAGGCTTCACATTATCTATTGGATTTTTCAATATTTTCCATTTTTATGGTAGTCGGTAATATGATGAACCGTGAGAACCTGATGGTCAAAAAGTGAACCTTGACCATTAGGTTGTATTGCAGCAAGAATCATTTAAGGACACTATTGTTTTCATCCCAGGAAGGTAACAGTGTTTCTGTAATGGCTTTTCCTGTACAAAAAAATGGGGCCATACATACAATTTGGGGTTGTTCATACATAATTGATGAGTTTACAAGCCATGTGAGATTTTTTACTTCATTACTCCATATCCCAATCCTTAGATTCCCTTCCAAACAACAACCTTGGCCTTTGCATTTGTACTTTCTTTTGGTATGTATTATGCATTGAAAATTTTGTGATAAGTTTAAACATACCCTGCCATGTTGCACCATTAAGTTATGGTTCTTGCCTTCTCTTTTCCGCCAAAGTGGGTTCTTAGGTCTAACATAACATATCATAAAGCTAGAAGATGCATGACTACAGGTTCAAGCGTATCCAACTTAATGGTCAAAGTTTTTGGGGGTCATAGAAGGAAGGGTTCGAATTACATGATTAGTAGCGTATTGTAATTATATATCTCAAAAAGAAAAAAAGTTCAAGCAGAAAATTTAACTTTGCATGAGCAATAAACTTATTATATTATCTACTTTTCAAAAAAAAAAAAAAAAACTTATTATATTATCCATGATATTAAATTCCAATAAATTTTTTTTTTTTTAGAGAGTTTCAACTTATGACGTCTACTCCTGATTATAACTTTTTTATCATCAGACTAAGACATCAATCAGTTTTTGGTGTAAGCAGGGATTGAACTCTAGACCTCTTATACAACCATCATAGACTTTACCAGTTGAGCTGACTGGAACCCACAATCCCAATAAAATCCTTGATGAATCATTTTGCTTTACCGATTGCAAATTGAATGTCCTTAAATTCGGTCTTATCATATCAACTTCAACAATACTTTTTCCTTAATTTGTTTATCTCATAATGGATTTTTCCCCTTCTGGAAATTGTGAGGGGAATCAAATTTGTGGAAGTAATTTTATAATCTTGGACTAAAAGACAAGAAATATTTGGGGATAAGATTCCGCACGACCTTCTTGTCATTAATGCTACCCAGGATTTGTTGGATGATGCTTGCGTTTATATCATGGGTATATTCCATTAGAAATGAATTAAGAATCATAGCACATTCACATTAGAAGCTTAAAGTAATAGAGAAACCAAATGAAGAGATAAGGTCGGATATAAAAACACAAAATTTTCAGTTTAAATATATTTTATTCTATTCTATTTCCATCAAAAAGAAGAAAAGAAAAGACAAAAATCTATCCAATCATAACATAAACTCGGCTATTGGTGAACATTACGGACACCACTGGATGATTAGAAATTTTATATGTTTTCTGGTTCAGTGAATGGCATATCCAATTGGCCTATAGTCTGCATTTTTACTTTTCTGGCTATCATCTTGTAGGGCTTCCTCAATTGTTTAATTTGCAATTAGAGGATGATGCAATTTTAGGAGGAAAATTTTATTAACAGAATAACAATTCTATCTACGAAAGTAATCATGGACACCATTTTATGATTTAACTGCTGATCTGTATTAATAAAAAAATTACATTTGCTGTCACAGCTGTTGATCTGTACTGTATAATAATCTCACCAGGAGTAAGTACTTCAACACAGAGGTTTTGGAAATTAAGCAGAGTAGGGGTTTATCAAAATAGACATATATTATACTTCTTGATATATAAGCTTATGTTTATAACAATTATTTCAGATAATCCTTTGTGTACTGTTACGGTCTCATTCAAAATTGAAGGCATTAATTTCACTGTATATTTTATCTATCTAAGAGTTTTATAACTCAATTGACACCTAGGTATTTTTATTTAGAAATGTCTTCAATTTATACCCCAATTATATCATCCAATTATCCACACAAAAAAAAAAAAAAAAAAATTATGGATAATATTCGATTATATGCATGCCACATCGTTATGTGTTTTATATGGTTATGCTAATCTATTTTTTTGGATAAAAAAGATTAGAAATACTTATGCTAAATATGGTATAATATACCGTGTTTCTGCAACACCAACTTATAATCTGCAAAATGCAGAGTAGACGCTAAAAACAACAAAGAAAATGCAAAGCTTAAAAAAGGCAAAAAC
>JARYZH020003468.1:0-10885 GCA_030021035.2 Notholithocarpus densiflorus | reverse complement strand
TTTCTGGGCCCTATAAATAGGCGCATTCTCTCTCTTACCCCTCACATCTTTGGGAGAAATGCTATATCTACAACATTTTCACAACAAATCTTAAGTTACAGGTTGTTACTAGTTATTATTGGTTGTTATTGTTGGGGCAAAAAATTAATATCAATGGTAGGTTTAAATTTGAACCAATAACAACTAACCACCTATAATTTGTTGTGAAAATGATGTGGATGTAACTCTTCTCTATTTTTGGATCAAAATCAACCAAACTTATTTACCACGACCAAAGGAGTAAATGCTAGCATCAAACTATGATCAAATTCAAAGTACAAAACACCCCGACTATCAATTCATGTCAAACTCTATGGTTTGGTAAAGTTTTACTTGCTTTGATTAAGTTGGGGAACGAATGATAATTAAAATCTTATTTCTCCTTATAAAGAGATCAAACAACGTCACTAAGCTTACAAAACTCTTGGCACACATCCTTATTTTCTTAATTAAGGAATTCTATGTTACCTAACCCAAGAGTTTGATGGATTTCTTTTTAGATAGAAGTTTTATGGAGTTTAACCTATCATCATTATACATATCATCCTTGCTAGGGATGATAATGAAGAGAAGCGGGTCTAGATCATGGGTTCTCTGCCCTTGCCCAACTTTGCATGTCGGGACAAGTTGTCTTGCCCCATCTCTGCCCCCCATGAGGGCCATGCAGGGTTCTACCCTACCTTGCAAAATCCCACCCATTTTAATTCACCCTACCTTGCCTCACACCTATTACAATAATATGATTTTTTTTAAATCGCAATTAAATTGACCGCACCAATCAAACTAATTTTTATTAAGCAATTCAATAATATAAACCAAAATATCTAACAATATAGTTAACAAAATAAAAAAAATTATACTCAAGTAGTTTGATACTTAATAATATAAATTAGTAAAGATCCTAGGGGTATTTCGAAATATAAATTAAATAAAGGGTGTTTCGCAAATATATGCGATATAGGGAGGGGCAGCCTAAATCCATCTCTACCTTGCCCCCAAGATGCGAGGCAAAAATCCCAGTCCATCAAGTGGGATTGCGTTGGCTGGGTTGAGTCCAAACATGGCATAATTATTGTGCCATACATCTTTCTTAAGGGTACCATTATATTTTAGGTTAAAATCACACGTTCAACACACTATTTCAAGTAACACATGAGAATTCAATGCATAACTTTGAATGATTATTTTTATTAAAATATTATTTTTAGCTAAATAACTTTGGGAACCTGTTTGTGCTCCATAAGGGTGGAACTGGATTTAGGACTCACAAATAAAGATTAGAGAAAATTCATCCCGAAATTAGAAGTCCAATGTTTAGTGATTTGACTGATTTCACATTACAACAATGCTTGTGATGCACCTTATTATGTGACTTTTCAACACGTCTATATTACACATATTGATGATTAATCTATTGAATTATAGTAGTTTGTAATTGATGAGAGTTTAGATCATTCGAGAAAAAAAAAAAAGGAAATGCTAATGAGCGTCTTTAGGGCATTGGTTAACAACCCATTTTAGAAAAATTTTGATATTACTTTTATGAGAAATGAAAAAAGTTGTCAAAACATTAAATTTTTTTTTTTTCCCATAAAAACTTCCTTTAACTGGATTGTAAACCAATGCCATAAGGACACTCGTTAGCATGACTCAAAAAATAAATCATAATGGAAGCCATTATAAGTATTGACCTAACATTCCATTTGATTGGAGGGAATATTTTTTTTTTTTTTTTAAGAGTTTCAACCTATGACATCTACTCCTAATGGTAGCTTTTTAATTGGAGGACTTGGTTCACATATTTGGGTGGTGAGTGGAGTATTTATGTAGTAATATTTTTATGGTTCGGTAGAAATGTTTAAAAAATTATTGAAAAGCCAAAACAACTAGACCAATGAAAAGATGTAGTATTTATTATGTAACTTTATTATTTTATTATTATTTTTTTTGGAAAATAAGTTTTTTGTTGTTGATGAGATTTGGAAAATAAGTTAAAGAAAAATGTTATATTCACAACATTTTTTACAAACAAATCATAAATAATAGATTGTTTCAGGTTGTTATTGAAAAACCAAAACAACCAGACCAATGGAAGAATGTAATATTTATTATGTAACTTTATTATTTTAGTATTTTCTTTTTGAAAAATAAGTTTTTTTTATGAGATTTGGAAAATAAGTTTTTTTTTTTTTGAGAATTACTTGGCCTTTGGAAAATAAGTTAAAGTAAAGAAAAATGTCATATCCACAACATTTTTTAAAAACAAATCATAAATAACGGATTGTTTCGATTTGTTATTTATGAGAAAAAATGTAATTTTTATGGTAAGTTTAAATTAAAATCAATAACAATTTATTATTTATAATTTATTGTAAAAGTGTTGTGGTGGATTGGTCACCATTTTTTACTTTGAAAAAAATATCGAGATGAAATAAACAACTTAATGCAATTCTTGTTAGTTTCTCAAAAAAAAAAAAAAACAATGCAATTCTTGTTAGACCATTATCATTTTTAGTAAATATTTTTTTGTTTTTTCCAAAGGAAAAAATAGAAAGAAAGGAAAACCATGAGATCATAAAAAATCTTTCTTACCTATGTATCTTTCACACACCGCCATACTTCTTTTCCAGAACCTTCGTATTTCCCGAAATCCCTAAACAGAGCAACTCTCACATAGCTTTTGGCCTTTGGCTCAGCAACACACACAGACACAGACACATACAGAGACAGAGACACAGAGAATGTTCAAGAAGGCAGTGGAGGCAAAGTCACACCAGAGGCTGTCAGGGGCAGACAGGAAGAAGCTTAAACGCACCGTCAGAGACCGTTTCCCCGCAGCCTCGGATGCCGACATCGACGCTTTGTTCCCTCCCAAGGTTTCTTCTTTCTTTTCTGATTGGTTACAATCTTGATTATCCCATGTGTTATTCCAAGTTTGCTCATGTGGGTCTTGGGATTTGGCTTCAAATTTGTTATCTTTTTTGAACATTGATTCTAGTGACTGTATATTGAATAAAATTTTCATTATAGTTATTCATGTTGTTCTTTAATGTTCATGACACACGGGGTGGTATGTACAAAAATTGGTCCATTTTATGTTTTGGGTGTTAGTAGTGAATGCAAATTGTATAAATTGCATTTGGGTACTCAAGTTGTTAATGTTGTTGTTATTATTATTAGTTGTTTGTGCAATTTGGTGGGCATGTACAAATATAAGTCCATGTTTTATTCAATGGGTGTAGCTTTGGTCCCAATCTTTGGCATGTTAATTCATTCTATAACTGAATATGATGCTGTTAATGATAATGGGGCATGTTGGCCAAGAACCTTGCTTAGTGGCATTGACTGGTCTCTTTTATGAGGACAACAATGGTTCAAATCCCCACCCCCACTAGTTGTATCAATTGAATTGTCAAAAAAGATTATGGGGCATGACTGGATGTGCTATAGAAGCGATATGATCATACGAAATGAACACTTTTTATCATATAATTATTTGCATTTTTATGTTAAGGCAATAACGTTGGTTTATTTTGAATGAGCCCATTGTAAATGATTCCATTTGCACTAAGTGTGCATTGTTTTTTAGATTCAAATTTTCAAATAAATCGGTTTTTTTATTAAGCTTTTGAATTATAAGTTATGGCGAAATATTTTTTATTCATTTAGAGAAGTTTTTTTTTTTTTTTTCAAGTTCCTATGATGCATGCAATAGAAATAATTGGTTATTTTTTCATGGTTGGGATTTTGCACTTCAAAGGTAATATAGTATTGCTCTCGAGGGACTCTAAATGAAGTCATACACCTTGTTTGAGAAGTCTTTTTCCCTCCGGCTCATATTGTTGATCCTCTATTTCATTTTGAGATGTTGCAAGATGTGGTCTTCTATACCAAGAGCCTTTTAGGCTAGCTCAGTGGCATTGCCTGCTCTTTTTTATGTGGAGAACTAGGGTTCAAATCCCCACCTTTTATTTGAATGACAATGATATTAAATGATGTTCCTTTAAAAAATTGGATTTTCATTGACAATATGTAACCGTAGTAGTACCATCTAGATGGAAAATGCTTAAATAAATATCTCTCCCTGGTTGATGCCATCCTAGTAAAGTTGTGATGCTTTTATTGGTTTTATGTGCTAATCATCCACTGCAATTTTTATTTAAAAATAATATATCAGGTTGAGATAACTGTTGCAAAGTTTCAAAATCGAGTCCATGTATATGCTGTAGAAGGAGGCTTTCCTATGTTTTTTGATGTTGATGGGCGAGGCACAGAAATATATCCCACAGGTATTTGATTATCTCTCAGTAACTGGTTTTGTCTCCTGTATTTTCATTTGCTTTTCAAAAGTAACTGACATTGCCCCAGTGTTTTTGTTATTGTCCAATTTTTTTTTTACTACTGAGAAATGAAACCAAAACTTGGATGTTGTTTTCCTTTCACTAAAATAATAATCCATAAACTTTGGGGAACATAAAATTCTGTTAATGTCACTAATCATAACTCATGATTTTTTAAAGAAGGATGTGTTTGCAGTAATATTGATAAAATGTTTGGAGGCTTTTCTCTAGTTTTTTTTTATTTTTTATTTTTAATTTTATAATAATTGACATGTTTGTTGGATTTAATAGCTTATTTTCCATTGCAGTGTTTGCTCTATGGAAGGTTCCTGATCTCTTGCCTGTTTTCATGCTAAAGGGGGGTGAGGTTTCACGATTCATCATTGGAGGGGCAGATTTGATGTTTCCTGGTATCAGTGTACCTGTAGAAGGTCTACCTTCATTTCTAGCTGGGGAAACATGGGCTGTAAAAGTCCCTGGTAATCCAGCTCCCATTGCGGTATGAAAATTTGGAACTTTTTCATGTTTTTGGGGATAGGTAACAAATGTGCTCTGGAATATTTTCATTGCAGTGGTGTCAAAGCTCTTGTGAATTGTTTGTTGGCATATTTGATTGATCTTGATGCAGGTAGGGGCAACCACTATGAGCAGCACTGAAGCCTTAAAAGCTGGGCTGCGGGGAAAGGCATTGAGAATCACTCACCATTATCATGACATACTATGGCAAGTATTGCTGGAAGTATATATTTGAGAATGATTTAAAATTTTAAACAACTTTACAATTTATATGAAACCTTCGTGTTGTTTTACAGGGAATCAGTTGAGGGCCGCTATGTGCCAAATGCTGGCTTTTTTGAAGATGTTGTGTTTGAGGATCCTGCTTTACTGCAGTCCGGCCAAGCTTCTGATTCATGTGAAGGTTCTACTGATGTGTCAAATGGGCAGCGGAATGGTGATGATAACATTGAAGTTGGAGAAAATGTTGATGTAACTGATGTCTTTGATGAAGCTAATCATGCTTCAAGTTCATCAAAACAGATTGATGTCGACAATGCTACTGCTGAAGAAATAATTGGCGGAGTTGGTGATTTGAAGGTGACAGACAACGTTTTATCTGAGGATTTGAATGTCCAACATACTCTATCCACTGAAGATGTGGATGCCCTTTTGGATAAATGCCTTTTGCAAGCCTTGCATACAACAATTAAAGACAAAGATCTTCCTATGCCTGGCAGTACACTATGGTATGTAAAATGCCCTAATCCACCTACGTTCAGAGGTGTGACTTGAGTGCAGAGCAGTGAATTTTCTGTGGGTTAGCTTTATTACAGAATTATTATTATTATTTTTTTCCAATGCCATTTTTCCTAGTTAATTAGTAAAAAGATAGTGAACTTGGGGACTTGCACCCAAGCACCTATTTCTAAAGAGAAAGAGAGAGATCCCATCCCTTGAAGTGTATCAACTAGTGAGTTTCACTTTCTTACAGGAAAAAATAATTGATCAGTGTTTCAAAATATAAATATCATGTCTTCTGTGATGGTTTGTCTAGAATTTTCTATTTTTATGGTTTTTTTCCCGAACTGAAAAGAGATGGTATATAGAGGCAAAACATGATACTTTGGGGTGGGAGTAAATCAGGCTTAAAATACCATTGCTGTCTCATGGGCTAGTAGAAAATTGCACTTTGCATGGCATATATATTTATATATTCATGTACTTGAGATCAAAATTTTTAAAATGACTCACATTGTACTCTTTACTTCATTAACCATTGTTTCTGTGTATTCCTTTTCTAACATATCTAACAAATGCTGCTGCTTTGTGGTGGTGTAGGGCAAACCATGTATTACCTTGTAGGCCTTCAGGAATCACTCTAGACATCAAGAAATCATCCCATAAGAAATTATCGAAGTGGTTACAAGCTAAATCGTCTATGGGACTGGTGTGTCTTGTACAGCGTTCCATGAGTTATTACTGTTAATTTATAGTTGGTTTCAAAAAATTTATGAGTGGTTTCATCTGGTGCAATGAAAATCCAAAATAGTCATTTGTTTTTATAATGGTGGTATGATATCTGAAAGATGAATTAGAATATCTGATTGCATTAGTTATTTTGGAGACAATTTTGGAAATATTAATCCATAACTATGGAAAATGCATATAGGAAGTTTTGGAGGGTATGCCATTGTGAACTCAAGTTCCCACTTCATTGTATCAGGAACCTATGTAACAACCAAGGTAGAATGTTAAATGTGTTGTTGGCCTCAACTTTTCACTTTTCTCTTTGAATATTGGTATTCGAGGGTTTTGTAATAATTTGACAGGTCTTTTCCACAGTTTTTTTTTTTTTTTTGGGTTGATAGTAATAAATTTTAGAGGCATAAGATTTTTCTGTTAAAACAACTTTCGGATTAAAGCAAAATACCTTTGCTGTTCCTTTTATGACCATTTGTAATTTTGCACTTCCATTGAAACTTTGTGCTAATGATTTGTTTCTTTTGAGTTTGTAGACAAACCCTATGCACATCTCTAGTTATCAATGCTCTTTACAAAAATCTCTAGTTAGGGGTCAAAGTGATTGATGACCTTGTTTAATGAAAAGGCAGTATGTGGATCTAATGGCGGCAGGATTCTAGATTTTTATGCGTGAGGGCCTTGTGTGCTTATTACTTTATTGTTTTTGTATTCTGTTTACTTATCTTTTTTCTTTACGATGATTATACAATATGAACAGATTTCCGTAAAAGAAGATAAATATAAAAAGGAGGTTATGTTATTGTCTGTTAACCGCAATAATGTGGAGTACTCATCCTTCAAGCCTGAGAAACGACAAGTAGAGAAAAATGATCAGATCAGTGATCATGCTGCTAATGAAAGTCGGTCAAATAAAGTGCTTGACGTGGCAGAAATCTATAAACCAAGTGTACATGTCAATCCCATTTTTGCTTCTGTAGGAGCTGATACAGGAAACCTTTATAGTGCCTCAGAAGCCACTGATATTGTCTTCAAATATGTTGAGAAAGAAAATTTGGTGAAGCCTACAGACAGGTCCATTGTAGTCCTGGATCCCATATTATGTGATGCACTGTTCAAGGGGGCCATAAAAAAAGGATCAAGGTACCCAACAGAAATTCATAAAAATGATTTAGGGGCGGCATTCATAAGCCGGATGCAACCTCACCACATTGTGACAAGAGGAAGTGAGTCAGTTGTTCGTAAAGGTGCTCTGAAAGCAATTCAGATATTGACAGAACGGCGGCAAGGTAACAAAAAGGTGACTAAACTTTCAGGGATGGAATCATTTTTGATTGATGCTGAAGCTTTGGCATCGGAGCTTCAGAAAAAGTTTGCTTGCAGTACATCAGTGACAGAATTACCAGGTATCTTATCCTATCTTATCAGTCTTGACGATATTGAGAATTTTATGTTCGGTGGTGGTTATCAGTTGGCAAACATAGTGAGTTATTATTTTCTGGTTTAGAGTTTTTGTTCATTTGTTAATAAACCCTATGGTGCTTCTGCTTTCTTTTGTTTTTGAAGAACGTAAGCCTACTTTGTAGATAAACAATGACTCAATTTCTCCTTATTTCAAGTCAGTCTAGCTTGTCCATGTTGTTTCCAGGTTTTTGACGTACATCACTAAGTGCCTTCATTTCTATTTTTGTTTCACCTCCGGAATAACTAGTGGCTTGTATTTGTATGACTTATCAGACTTATCATCTTATGTGGCAAATGCATTCAGCTAAATTCGTACTCCTGTTGATCTGAAATTTTAAAAGTTTTATTTTTATTTTTTCAGGTAAGAAAGGACATGAGGTTTTGGTACAAGGTGGAGTGATTGATGATCTTGCAAAACATCTAATTGAACAATATGGAATCCCTAAGAGATACATTGAAGTTCTTGATAAAACCAGGAGATGATAGGCTGAGATGTGGTTCCTTTTTCCCCTCATTGTTATTATTCAAGTTCAATGCGCTTAAAGATGTGTATTTCTTGTGGTGCAATACATGTCTGTATTTGGATTTCTGTGTTGCTTTGGCGCTGCTGTTTTGTGTAGGCAGCAGCATGCTGTGATGTGAGGCTTGATCAAATATTTTCATGCTGCATGCGTGATGTCAGTGAATTTTTATGCATATGTTCTTTAATTATATAGTTGTCAATTAAGCAAAAAAAGATGTATATCAAGGACTCTGCTCAAAATCATGGGCAACCTCAGGTCATGCACTATCATCAGTAGGAAGGCCTAGCAGCGAAACACTGGTGGCCTTGTATGCTTTGGAATGCTTGCAATTCTGAGGATTTTGAACGAGTATTGGAATTGCTAAATTTATAAGCATTTTATACATGACATGTTTCTCTAGATAGTATTGGTTTTCAATATTGCAGCTTGTATCCTTATACAAATTAATCTGGTTCACACAGGATTGAATATCAGAGAATTATTCTAATTGGTTTTTGTTTTGTTTTTGCCCCAAAGGCCTCTTCTAAGTTTTTTTGTTAAGTGGGATTGTTTACTTTGTACTGATACTGGACTGTTAAAAAACTTTTACTGGGTCAGCAAGTGTCCTAGCAATGAGAGCTTGAAACACTATCTCCTCTTCCTTTCATTGTGAGCCCAAAAGTTCACTGGCCTTGGGCATGTGTGGCCCTCATTGCTTATATAAACTTAATAATTGAGATTATTATTATAAGAATAATTGAAAAGTTTTGGAGACTTAACAAAATCTTGCAATATTTTCACGATAAGTGAGGTGTCAAACCACTATAGTACAAAATAAAATGAAATAAAAATATTATATTGGGATTCACTACAACTCAAAATAAGGGTGACGTGAAAATGTTGTGAAATTTTGTTGTGTTCGTATTTTTTTTCATTGAATTAAATTTGATATAAGATGGAAGTTCCATGATGGAACTACATACATGAGTCTCATTTGCTGTGGCTCCTCGTTGTGCTTTGTTATTTCAAGATAACTGATCTTACTCCCAAACAAGATGCAATAACATATTAGTCCATTGTTATTTCAAGATAACTGATCTTACTCCCAAACAAGATGCAATAACATATTAGTCCATATGGAAAAGAGAGAATAATGCATCTCATGGTATTGTTCCTTAACTGAAACAACGATGAACGACAAAGGGATTGAAAAATTAAGATTCAAATTGGGATTTTCCAAAACCACATCTGTGCGCAATGCAGTGGATTGAACAGGTTTTAACCACGCGATTTCCTCTTTTAGCCTTCTTTGTATGCATCTACGTCTTAAGAAATTTCATTTGTAAAGTTTTTTCTGCTATCCAATCAAGCGTTTGAGTTGCAATCAGAAGCTAAAAATTAATTGAAACAAAACTATTTATTTTGTATATGAATACCAACATGATTTATTTTTCACAGACACGCTTCCTATTATTTTTTTCTTTCTCGTTCAGTGACCCACAAACAAGTATCCAAGGCCTGTAAACACTGTTTTATTAGAACCTTAATAATATCATATGCATGAAATCCCTCACCTCCTTAATCATCAAAGAATGCTCTGGCAACTCAGGAAAAGCATAAAATGAGTAAAACGCATTCTCATACTCGATCAAATTCGCTTCTTTCCCAGCTTTGTGCAACCCCTCATAGTACTTCTTTTGCCAATCCTGTAAAGGGTCGAACCGTCCAACAAACACAATCGTCGCTGGGAAATTCACCCTGGAAATATCAACTGAATTTGGCCCGAAAACATTAGCGGCAGGGCCGGCTGAATGGTTGAGCAAAAAATGCATTCGCCTAAGGCCCCAAGTAAAAAAAAGGCCCCCAAATTTTAACCAATAGGGTTATTTATAATCAATAAATAAAATAATTTTTTTTTACCAAATGAAAAACAAATAAAAAATAGAGAAAAATACAACGTCCACAATATTTTTCACAACACTTTTACAACTAATGCTAAATAGCAGGTTGTTACAGCCTATTGTTGATGGCAAAAAAATAATTATAGTGATATTTTCAAATAGAAAACAAAAAGCAGCTTAAAATCTAGGATTTGTTGTAAAAAATATTGTGAATGTTGCACTTCTAAAAAAAATAAGAATAATAATAAGAGTTTAGTTAGCAAACTTTTACTAGTTTTCATCTAAGTCTACCACTAACACCACTGTTTTACTTGCCACTATCAATCTACCACATCAACAAGTATGAAAAATTTTGTCAAATTTTTTCTGTCTATAAAATTTCTAAAAAAAATAAAAAAAAATTCTACGCAGTTCATGTTAATTAGTAGTAATTTTGCATTTAAAACAAGATGATCAATTTTCGCCTTAGGCCCCTAAATACATCAAGCCGCCCCTGATTAGCGGTTGCATGGTCTCGGTTCGACCCTTCTGGTAAAAAAGCCTTCCAAAACCAGTCTGTATGTTCCATGTTAATTACTGGAGCTCCATCAAGTTTGTTCTCAGATTCTGTGCGTTCTTCTCCACCAAAAAATGGCTGCAAAGCTATAAGTCCAATAACTTG
>JARYZH020003467.1:0-10901 GCA_030021035.2 Notholithocarpus densiflorus | reverse complement strand
TGAATATGGTACAATCAACGTTATAGTGAAATTTTCACTCTGAATTCTACAACTCTTCATGGTCAAAGTATTTTAAAACACCTAGAGAAGACCCTGAATTTTCTCCTTTGTGTTTGTTTCTTGGCTTAAGAAAAAACTGTGCTTTAAAAAAAAAAAAATTTAAAAAACTCTCCCTCTCTCTCTCATACACACACTCACACATACCAGTACTAGGGATGGAACTATCTAGGGGCTGAGGGGGGCCATGGCGCCCCCTGCCTTTCAAAAAAAATTTCCTAGTATATATATTAGCATAAAAAATTTACTTTTGACTCTAAAATTAATATACTTGACCCCCCTCTCCCAAACAATTTTCAAACTGACCCATGAAACCAAAAATGAAAAAAATTATCAAATCATCCCTTTTCTGGTTTTCCCAAGAATATCAAGAAAAACATTTAGCTAAACATTTGGACAATTTACAAATTCGGATAACAAAGAAAATCTACAAAACAATTCACATATTCAAATAATAAAAAAAATCTTTGGACACAGTCTAAGTAAAAAAAAAATTATAACAAATCAATTATAAATCCTAGCAAAAGAAATCACAAAAACTCAATAATCTTTACCCAATTTTTACCTCTCATTTGAGAGCTCTTTGTCCCTCTCAAATGACTCCATCCCATAGTCACAGAGATAACTCTTACGCTGCTAATCACTCCATCCACATACCAATCAGTGTCACCAATAACTTGGATTAGTTGGTGTCTTTAACTCAACCTATGAAATTTTTTTTTTTACTCTTTAACATAACCCGTGGAAATTTTTTATTTTTTTGAATGATAGAATTTTATTAATTTTTAATGTTTGATTAACTTTGGGACACACTTAACATGCATGCATAAATGTAATACACGTGTGAAACAACAATCTATTGTTTTGTGTCTTACCTAAACTGCCACCAGAGCATGTGTGTGATTAGTCTATTGGTAATAAACTTTGTGCCTTAGCTAAATTAATGTAGTGATGGGAATAGCTTTATTATTTACATAGTTGAAGACTCAAACTTACCGTTCATTATCATGTGATTATTTAACAGATCTCTTTTTCTTTTCTTTTTTTACTACTTTTTCAAAATTAAGATTTTTTAGAGGAAAAGATCTCACATTTTTATGCTACCTCAACCTTAACCAAGTAATTATAAATAAAAAATTCCTTAACCTAGACACCAATAATTATCTCACCCTTTTTTTCGCTGAATTTTAGTGCATGATGTTGATTAACCATTATTTTAGTTGTTTTATTAATGTAATACTATAAATGGATTTGAACTTTTAACTATAGTTTTCGTATTTTTTTTTTCTTATAGAATCTTTTATATATAGCATTATGAAGTTATTAGGTATAGAATTATGTGAAAAGAATAAATAGATTTAAAAAAAAAATTATAATGTGGATAGAATAAAGAATTGGTTTAACCTTAGTCAGACCTTGAAAATATCAAGACGTGTCAATTGACTTACAGAACTATTGATTATAACTATCTATTATTGATTTAAAAAAAAAGAAAAAATACAAAAAAAAATTAAAAAATTAATGCTAATAATGTATTGTTGTCAACCTCTAGTATTAATATTTCAACTTTCTAAAATTCTTGAACAAAGAACTTTGGTCGCCTCTAAGTTTGAATCTTAGTTCCGTCCCTGACCAGTACCACACTATTTCTCTTATTTCATTGCCCGAAGAAATTCAAAATTATGATAGAAATTATCAACTTGAGCCTTATAAATTCCTTGATTTATGCAATCTACAAAAACCCAAAACTCTTTGTCTATCTCCCTTTGCTATCTTATAGGCGAAAATATTTTTTCCTCTCTCGCTTTTTTTCTTCTTTTTTTTTTATGCTCAATTCTATAACAAGCATCTTCGAATTTTGAAAGGCCACCAAATAAAGGAACTCACTATGTTCTTTCAAAAGTCTCTGTCTCTTCTTATATATATGGAAGAGCGAATGGATCAAAGTTGCTACACACTTAACACTTTACGATACTACTTATATGTAAGGAGATTTGAGACTCTAACTCCTATTCTTCCTTAGTAGGCAAGAAATACTAACATAACAAATACTGTCTAATGATTAACCGTTTTTAGTTGGGGAACATTGTTTATTTATTTCATACTATTATTTTTATATTACTTAGGGAACCAATTTAAATAAATAGATATATACTAGTTTTATCACACGTGCTTCACACGTGCGATGAAGTTTTTTTTTTTGGTCATATTTTTCATTCATTCTAATTTAAGGTTTACACATTTACTCATTAATATTAAACATTTAAAATTTATAAATGGATAAAGCAATTTGAAAATCAACAGGAGAGTGACCCCATTTTTTAGGAAATGTTTTAATGTGAGTTAAAGTTGTATTTTTACGGGATTATTCTTTAGTTTTGTCTCTACTTAAAGGGTATAGGGGCATTTTTGAACAAAAAAAATGAGGATCCCAAATAGGGGAAATTCCTTAAATAGTAGTATATATATAATCTTACCTAAAAGTAAATAAAAAATAATTAAACTTTATAACATTAATAACTTTCTTAAGTGAATGCCTATGAAGCCATCCACATTTTTTTTTTTTTAATACATTATATAGAATTTCAATTTATGGTGTCCACTCCATGACCATCACTCTTGTTAATTAAATCCAAAAAACCAATTAGTTTTCAGTATAAGTGGGATTTAAAAGTCAAATCACAAGTCTATTATTCAAAGAATAACACATCAATTTGCAAAATCTAATAGTGGTTTTTGGAGCATCACTCTTCATCAGATAATCATACTCTTCTCTTTCTCAAATGTTGGTCAAACCAAAATTAAATTTGTATTGACTAGTAAAATGAGCTTAGGAGGCATAAAATAAATAAATAAATAAATAAATAACTCACCCTTTACATCTAAGAACCTGCACCCCAAATTTTTTATTAAAATAACCTACAATTATAATAGACCATAAAATCATTTAAAATAAAGAATATATGAAACTCGTTTTTGAATTTTCTTAAAATTTTTGATGATTGAGTTTTAATTACAACAGTACTTTATTTTTTAAAAATATTTAGTAATAAAATTTTACTTAAAATAGACTACATTAAATTATAATGTACTTACAACTCCTATTAAATAATAATAATAATAATAATAATAATAATAATAATGTACTTACAACTTGTCACATGGGAATCTATGTTCTTCAACTCGTAATACATTTTTGGTTAATTTTTGTTTTTCATCCCTAAAGTTCAAAAAATATGTTTATCATCACTAAACATTTTAAAGAATTATTTTCAATAGTTTAGGGGGAAAATTGTTTACCATAGTTGAAGCAGATACAAGTGGAGCTTTTATTTTAGAGCTTTTTCTTTTGTTGTCTACATGCCCAACGCACGCATGCTAATTAGTACATTTTATCTTCTTCTCCTTTGGTATTCTTGTTACAAATTAAATTGTACAAACTTACACTCAAAATGCAGGGGAATTGGAAATATGGTCTTTTACTTTGTAGGTTTAAAACACTCAGACCCAACAATTGTTAGCGCATTAACTATACACTTCCAGCATTTACTTGCATCCTCGCTGTCTGATCTTTTCAGGTAGTTTATTATTTGAGTGTCTGTGTGTTCTGGAAATTTAATTTTGGTTTCCCATCAAAAAAAAAAAAAAAAAAAATTTGGTTTCCTTTCTTCCAATTCGTATGAAATAAAGGTTTTTAAGTTGATGATTTTGTAGAAAAGAATCATTGGGAATTAAAGACCAAGGCAAGGTAAGCCATTAGCATGTATTAGATGATGAAAACTCACTTACAATTTATACACAACCAATATAAATTATGTTCCTTATTGTACTAAATAAATATACAAGACCCATGAAATAAATATACAAAATCAATATTAAGAACTTAAATTAGACAAATAAACACATAATTATTTTTTAAAATTGAGTCTGCTTAGAAGGGAGGCCCACCAGGTGGGCCAGGGGGCCCTCCTGGCCCAGGTGGCCCACCAAACACTGGACCGCAGCAGCTCTCTATGATGCAGCAGCAACAGAGGAAATAAAAACTGCCAATCAAAATATCAAATAAATTAAAAAAGAGTACAAGACCAAGATTTTTTTTTTTCCAAAAATTTATCACAATTTTACCATTTCTAAATTGGGCTGCACATTGGGCCGAAAAGGGGTCAAAATTGTGAAATTTCTAATAATCCCAATTTTGGCCTGATTGTGAGCTAAACTCCTTCTCTCTCAAATAGTAGGTTACACAATAAGAGTAACCTTTCTCTTCCTTCACTTCAAGGTCTACCAACTTTTAACAACTGCTGGTTCTGATGTGACAACTCCATCCAAATCAGTAGGTGGTAATGTTGGAACAGAGACCACATGTTGCCCCAACTTAGCCTTCAAGCAAGAAACATGGAAAGTAGGATGGAGCTTAGAATTTGGGGGTAAATCCAATTATATAACACCTCACCAACCCTCTGCAGAAGCTGAAATGGGCCATAGTACTTAGGAGATAATTTCTTTACTTGGTGGTGCTTTAGGGGTTTCTGTTTATAAGCCTCGAGTCTGAGAAACACCTAATCACCCACTGCTAAACTCCTTTCAGCTATGTGCTTATCAGAATACAACTTCATAATTTCTTGAGCTGCCACCAGATTATGCCTCAACAAGGAAGTTAATTGTTGCCTTGATTTTAGATGGGCATCCACACTTTCAACCTTTGTTGTTCCAAGAACGTAATCCATAAGCCTAGGAGGTGGATATCCATACAAGACCTCAAATGTAGTAAGCTTGAGAGAGGTATGAAAATTGGTATTAAACCAAAATTCAGCAAGAGGTAACCATTCCACCCAAGAAGCTGGTTTATCAGTTGCAAAAGCCCTCAAGTAATGCTCAAGACTTCTATTCACAACCTCAGTTTGGCCATCTATCTAAGGGTGATAGGTTGAAGACATGGCCAGTTGAATGCCTTGAAGCGTCATCAACTCTTGCCAAAAATAAGAAGTGAAAATAGGGTCCCTGTCATTGAAAATTGAAGCAGGCATACCATGCTATTTGAACACATTTTGCATGTAAAGGGCTGCTACCTTAGAAGCAGTATATGGATGAGACAAAGCTACAAAATGAACAAACTTAGTAAACCTTTCCACAACCACTAAAACCACATCCTTAATCTGAGATTTTGGAAGACCCTAAATAAAATCCATGCTCATAGCTACCCAAGGCTTCTCTGGTATAGGTAAAGGTTGTAACAAACCAGCTGGACTGCAGGTTTCATGCTTGAGCCTTTGACAAGTGTCACACTCCCTGACATACTTCTTTACATCAGCTCTTAACCCAGGCCAATAAAAGTCCCTTTGGACCCTGTGTAGCTCTTGAGATAGCCTGAATGACCTCCCAAAGGACCATCATGAATTTGCTGCAAGATAGCTATCTTCAAAGAATCACAAATACCCAAATAAATTCTGCCCTTATATAAAAGCAATCCATTCTGTAGAGTAACGCCCTTAGGACCATCCACCCCTGATTGAAAAGCCTTTAAGATACTCTGGATAAATGGATCTGCAGCATAACTAGCCTTGAGTTGGACTAACAATCTCATAATGGCATATGATTCTTTGGTAGGTTAGATAAAGAAAACTTAGAAACTTTCACTACTATTAAGTTGCTCTTTTCCCCAGCTGCTATAATTGCAAGAGCCTAGTTATGTGAATATGTTTTACTTCAGGTTATCTATTTATGTATTTAAGCATGTATTTGTGTGTCTCTGTATGTAATCTTATATTTATATACATTCCTTTTAAAGTTGAGATAAATTACCTGGTTTTCAGATCCTCACGTAGTTGTTCATATTTTGTGACCAAGAATAATTGTATTTTCCTTTCAATACTTTTCTGAAACCTTCCTTCATGTGATAGCATTAAGGTGTTTAATTTTGATTATTAGAGAATTATAAATTCTATAAGCAATTGTATCTGCTTTTTGTTTGGTTTACTAGTGTCACAACTAGGGCATGACAGTTGAGTTATCTGCTCTGGTTGTCTAGCCTACTCTTAAAGGAACAAGGTGTCAATAAATATTGTGATTGATTGGTTTAGGCATTTGAATTATGATTTATTGTGTTTCAGTTTAGTGTCTATGCAGTGTAATGTTTATCAAAGTTTGCTTATTTCATTTATATGCTGGTTAAGTATGATGCGTGAATTTTACTGAGTTTTTAGATGCAGTGTCATTATTTCAATTCCCTCTTCTAAGAGAAGTCTCATCTATTACCAATGTTGGATCACCTAAGAAGCTAGGATGAGTCCAGAATTTAAAATATATTGTTCATTTTTAATGCATAGCAACATGTAGTAAAAACCAATGCAACTCCATGTAAAGGAAAGTGCTAGTAAAATACACTGATAATCAATATTCATGGAATGCTCAAATGCATCAATTGCAAAATATATATTAGTTCGACATTTTGATTTGTGGAGTTCAGCAAAAGATAAAACAAAGGGCATGATTTTAGTTTCTGAGCTGTGTTAGGTTCCAATTTCATTCTTGAATTATCAATTATGTCAATTTAGTACCTAAAGTTATGAAAATGGTTTACTGTTACCCTTGCCGCCACTTTCCTTTCAGAAATCAACTGATTTTTGTATATGATTTTGATAATTAATTTCGACAGTGAGGGTAAGAGTTACATTGAATTGTTTTCAGAATCTCAGGGACTAAGGTGCGTTTTGGATTGAGATTATTCCTGCGTTTTGCGTTCACGTTTTTGTCTTTTTTTTTTTTTTTCTGCTGCAACACGCATTTTGGGCTGGACAAATTTTACTATTCATGCTACTGTTCATGAACAGTAGCATGATTTATTTGACTTTTCAGCATTTTCATCACACTTGTGGGTCTCATGCACTGTTCACGGGACCCACAAACTTAACTTTTCAGCAACTTTTTCATTAAAAATGGGTCTCACAACACTATTTACACATTTAAAAATTATTTCGCTACAGTGTTTTCAGTTTTAGTTTTCAGTTTCAGCAAAAATAAGCTCAATCCAAACGGACCCTAAATTGACATAATAAGTAGTTTTGGGATGAAATAAACTATGATGCATAGTTACTTATCAAAGAAAAAACTATGATGCTTAGTTCAAGGACCAAAATAATTGTTTGACCTAAAACAGACCTCACACTAAATGTCTGGTAGCATATGATGTGCTCATAGAACATTGTTGGTTCAGTTTCTAAGAGTCTTCATTGGACATCTTTGGTTTAAATCTTACAAATCCTGGTTTTATGAGTTATTCTGATTTGCATATACAGTGCCTGCATTTGGTTGATAGCACTGGAGGGATAATGCTAGTGTATGATGTGCACATTATTGGCAAGCTTCCGTGTGAGAGAGAGAGTTATATATATATATATATATATATATATATAACTTTTTTTTACAAGTAAGAAGTGTCCATTTTGAAAAAACTCTTCTATGCAAAAGGAGCACCAAGAAGTCAAAAAGTACAAGGAAGAAAAAGAAGAGAAAAAAAAATAGTTACAAAAGAGAGGAGAACTAAAGAACTGAGATTGCTATGATATGCTAGATATACACTGGTAACCCTTTTCCTAATAGTTCTATCTTTTGGGATTGATGGTTTCAAACAATTTTATTCCAAGGTGTTTCAAGCAGAGCTCTTTCGCTTTTCTTTTTTTGGATATACCGAACCAACTGCCTCACCATTCATCTTATTCTTATTCTTATCTGGAGTTTTAGAATGCCCTTGTGCTTTCAAACAGACGTCACTAACAGATGTCTATTGTAATTTTTTTTTTAAATTTAAAAAAAATTAAATTAAATTATAAAATAAAAAAAAAAAAAAAAAAAAAAACTATCTAATGTAATATGGTTAGAATATGGTAAGTGCTGGGTGGAATTCTAGGTTTTATATTTTGCTGTGCATCTCAATGTTTTCTCATTTCTTGTGATCTTGTTGGAGCAAATCTTGTTTTTGTAAACCTTGTTGAATTATCTGGTTTTGCAATGCATGTTGCGTTGAACAGTGAATTAATATGGTTCTTTCTGTTGCAGTTGTTCAATATGAGGCACGCTGAAGAAGAGAGGTGGGGAGGCAGGGGCATGCAGCAGCAACAACAACAAAGACAACAAAGACTATCTGTATTGGGTCCATTTTACAACTTGTTAATTTGGCGATTTAGTATGTAGTCATAGAAGACTAAATTATAAGTTGCACTGTCTAAGTTTGGGATCATTGGATTTGATCTCCCATGATTAAAATTTTTTATCTGGACCTTAATGTTATATAGTTACTTAGATTCCGATTTGATTCCTTTTGTTTATGCCAAGGTTTTAAATTCCGTTTCCTCCCAATGCTCACGAACTCCAGCAGTTCCAGTCTCTCAATTCCAAGTCCAAGCTGTTCCAGATTGTGTTGGATTTTTATTTTTATTTATTTATTTATTTTATAATATTGACTAACGGAACTCAAGTGAACCACGTGGTTAAAAAAATAACCATCTGGGTTTAGAGGCTAAGAGTGTGATAGAACATCCATCGACAAAAGAATCATTCCATTAATTTCAAGAGTTTCTACCAATTGAGAGAGAAATTATTGGTGTTAGGCCTTCCTTCATTCTTTAGAGACTATGAGTGTATTGTAATAGAGCATCCGTCGACAAAAAGATCATTCCATTAATTTCAAGAGTTTCTACCCGATTGAGAGATAAATTGGATTTCAGTTTTGAAAGAGAAAGAACCCAAGGAGAGAGAGAACGACAGATTGTAAATCCCACCAAATGAATTCACAACTGCTTACCTTCACAAAATTGTAGACTGCAGCCACATGTCCATAGCAAAAAAAAAAAAAAAAAAAAAAAAAAAATCCTAATTCTCTTTTCCAAAACTCACACACCCCTTAGCACGTTTTTTATAAATTAAAAATCCCTCTTTAATTAGTTCTAAGGAAGAAACTATTTTCCAAAATTGATTTCTCAAAACGTTTTTCAAATCTTTTTGTTCTTGAGTTGTGATCACTAACAATTATGGTGTTCTTTGATTATCTTTGTCTTCTCCAACTAATCTTTGTGTTATAGGCACTAAGGGGTCAGTTAAAAAACTTCAAATATGTGATTCTAAAGTAAGGTGAACCTCTTTTCCATGGTTTCCCTTGCTTAATAAAATTCACAAGATTTTCTTGGTATAGTTCATCCATTTTGTTATATTTTATTCGTTTGATGTTCTTAATTATGTTTGATATGTTTTAATATGATTTTAGGTTGTTTATAATCTGTTTTAGGTTGTTCTTGTTTCATTATTTTGGTTTCATGAAAAGTATAACATGCATGTTTATTTTATGTTAGTTTAGTATACTTGTTGATTTTGTTTCATGTTTATTTGTTTATATTGGTGTTTGTTTTATTTGCTTTATGTTAGTTTAAGTGTTTAGGGTTCTAACATGCATGCTCGATTTCTGTTTTAATATCTTTGAATGATTAAATCTGTAAAAATGTAATTTTTTCGAATCTATGCTAAAGGATGCGTACGTATCTTTGAGTATGCGTACAAATGATTGAGTATGTGTATGCATCCCGAACCCAGATTAGGGAAAAATCTTGTTTTTTATTATTTTAATTACTTTTTAACATGTTATTTGATTTTGTTTGACTCTGTTTAGGTTAATATGTTGTGTTTAATTGTTTCTCATGTTTGTTTTAGTATTTTTGCAATGTTTAGTTTATTTAATATCTTTTTCTTTGTGCATTTATATTTAATTGTCAACTTGCTATGTTTAATTTATTTTGTCTGATTGTGTTTTATTTGTTTCTTTTTATATTGTGATATTTAATATGTTGTGTGTTTTATTTCCTTAAGTGCATGATGTATGTTTAGGTTAAGGATTAAAGTCCTTTTAATAAACTCTTTAATTAAATATGGTCTAGCAACACATAATAGAGGTCAGCCCACAAGCCGAGCGGTCTTGAGTGTCTAACACATTCCTAAGCCGTACCCAAACTCCGGACCCATAAACTGGTATGTGGACCCATGTATGTAAGTGATTGGCCTAAAAAACCCAATAAGGTTCCTAGACCTAATTTAGGTGGTAATTCCATTTTTTCTCTGCCATGGTCTACTCGGCTGGGGCGTATTCTCCTTTGCGCCCACAATCCACAAGGATGGTGAATGACGCCATTAATAGATGTCCAAGTACTCAAATTTGATGGGTTTCTATTACTTATTTCATTCCCTCACATTTTAAACTTCAACCAAGGGAATGATTTTCCATTCTCTATAATAAAAATCCCAAACGAGGGAATGAAAGGGATATTTCAAAATAATTATTTTTATTCCTTTCCTTTTTCTCCTTCTCTCAGAGAGAGAGAGAGAGAGAGAGAGAGAGGTAATTAGGAAGTCATTTGAGAGACAACTTTTAAAAATTTATCTGGGCAAGCAAGATGATAGAATTCAATTGCTAAATGTATAGATTTGTAAACAAGATGAGATTGAGATATAGATGTATTATTGAATAGTCTAGCATTTGGGGCTAACCAAAGTTGCCAGGTAAAGAAAGCAAATAACAAATTCCATGGTACCTGTTCGTCAGGGAAAATTGTTTCAGTTGTAGAGTTCAATGTACTGATAAAACTAACAATGTTTAATTAAAGCCCTAACAAAGGTTAAAACCGAAACCCAAAAAATTGAGTTTCTTCAAATATTGTATCTTAATTTGAAATTGAAAGAATCCCAATTGGAAACTGGGATATTTGTGATGGATCTGAATGAATGCTCAATCTAACCATATGGTTGGCTTTTTATCCCTTTATTAATACAATTGTTTTGGCTAATTTAACATATGCAATTTC
>JARYZH020003466.1:0-10901 GCA_030021035.2 Notholithocarpus densiflorus | reverse complement strand
TGTCTTTTTTCAATCTGTTAACATTTTTTTTAAAACTTGCTATGTCAGATTCCAACTTTGAGCTTCTAAAAATGCAACATATCTAACAATTACCTGTAAGGAAAGGAGAACATTTACAGCATCATATAACCGCTTCACATCTAACGACTTCCCAACTGTTTCTGATGGGAATGTTGATAGTAATAAAACAGCCTGCACAAAGAAATAGATATCAGAAATTTTTTCCATTATATAGTATGGAACTGTTTGTTCTAACTTTACCTTCAATCCTTCTGCAGTGCAATCAGAAATAGGCCATCCATGATCTGCAGTTGAGAATGGCCAAGCACCTTTTGAAATGTGACGATACCAAAAATTTAGATCTCCAGGACAATCTTCTAAGACCTTCAAAGCAAACCACAATTGGTCATGAAAATATGAAAAGAATAATTTTAAGATATAATAATAAAAAAATTCTGCAAAGGAGAACCTGCGAATCCTTTATGTAGTCATGTGCTTTTCTTAAAGTTGCTCCATATTCTTCAGCAATGTTAGTTGATATAATCGCTTGAATAGCAAATGAAGTATCCCATGATTGACTCCCATTATAACCCTACATCAAAATTAATACAAACACACAATGTACAATTCTCAATATTTGAGGTAGTGAAACACAATCATGGGCTCTATATACTTCATTGAACAATTAAAAAAACACTAAGGGCTTCCCCCCACAGAGAGGAGGGGGGAGGGGGGGGGGGGGAATACTCTGAGAGAGAGAGAGAAATGCTTGTTAAGTCAGTTAAAAACTTTTTAACAGTAAATGTCTGAACCTGCATTTTCATGCCATCTTCAGCAATCCACAAATAATCAAAGATTCTTGGAAGATGTAATTTGAATGCCTCTGAGTTTGGATCCTCCACCCAACAACAAAGCATATTCAACACCTGCATCATCCACAAAATACAAGGCCAATAGCTCAATGGAACTACCAACAAGTACAGTGAGTGCCTTTGAGTGAAGGTGTAGAGCTAAAGAAGCTAATTAATCTAACTCTTCAACTGATATTATGTTTGAATGACTATCAACCATATTTGCTCATAGCTTCAAATTAAAATTTTCCAGTGTCAAACTTTGCTCTCTAGTTCTCTCTCACATCTTAAAAAAAATTACCTTATTGACAGGCCCTATGCATATATACCGAGTATTTTCATCTTCATAGTGGATATGCTGCATTACAGTTTGTAGAGCCTTCTCCCTCAATCTTTTTGCAGGCCAACGCATAAAAACAGGTTCATAGGCATAGTATAGAGATCCCCAGAGGATATCCTGAACCAATGGATGGGGGTAGTATAGATCTTCCTAACAATATTTGTAAAGCAACCCATGTAAGCATCAACAGAGACAGTGAAACATGACAGAAGTTGCATATTAAATCTTATTTTGAATCAGATGTTCTATTGCATATTAACGTATCTATGAACTCAAATTAGCTCATTGTCTAATTCAGTTGTTTTTTTCAGACCAATTCAGAGGGTATGTTAGTAAAACTTAAGAGCAATAGTCATATAGTTAGCTTACATTCACATAGCCCCAAAAAATAAGTTGGCTTATATTCAATAGACAACAAACCTAAGATATGATTTTATTTTTTTTAATTAAAAATAAAAATAAAACCTTGATGGTGTTAAAAAGTGCTAAAAAGCTAGCAAATTGTAGTAAGCAATAATGATACTCTGGGCACCATAGGGTTTTGATACATATCTGTAATTGATGTGACATTTTTTGTTTATGAACTCCACATTTTTTGATACTATGGATAATGGTTTTGAATAGGAAATCATGATACAATTTGGGTTCGGGACAGAAATGGGTTTGAAGTTGACCCTCTGGGAGCCTGACCAAACTCTGCAGTATTGATTAATATCTTATTACAATTCTAAATCTTGGCGCAATCATTATTACTTATACAATATCAATTAATCCGATACAGCAGCTATTTTGAAGTATCTTTGAAACCTAGTATTTGAATTATTTTTCTGTGCAACAGCAAGAGCTTGAAAAAAGAATAAAAAATATTATAGTGTGGAAGGGTAAAATTTAAATGTAGAAAACTTAAAGGAGAAGAAAAGGTATAATTTTTACCTACCTTCGCACAAAGATTGCGAGCCTCATTCCAATCTATCTCATGATAGGGAACCATATATAGCTCCTTTCTCAAAGATCGGATTGTGGACGTGATAGGACCAACAAATCTTTTCCCATATAAATAAGACATGGGCAAATACACCATTCGGCAATGACACCACATCCTTCCTATTAACAGAAAACATGGAAATTCAAAACCAAGAAACTGAGGACAAAGCCATTCTACTGAAATTAGCAACCCGCTCAGTTGACACTCATGAATCAAAGTTCTTCCTCACAAATTTTAACAGAGAATATGCAGATTGAACAAATTTTAAGTGCTATATAACATTTTCCCAATGTTTTCTAAACCATGTTAGTAAGATTTTTAAACCGTAAGCAATACATGATACTTTTTCCTTGACAAAACTGAACATACATTGTGTTAATGGTATAAGAAAGAGCAGTCAAATAGAGACCTGGATGACAAGGAAGAAGGTAAGGGAAGAGCCATATTTCTGGTGGCAGTGGATTATTCCCAGACCATTCATACACTCCAAGTACCTGAAACCAGAGAAAATCAACCACAAGTCAGTTGATATTTTCAAGGTATTAACTTCTTTGGCAATATCTTACAAAAAATAACACTGAGTTCATACTGAAAGCCACATTTTCCCCCATGAAGTGATTGCAGTGGCACCACCATGATCCAAGATCCATTTCCGTGCTTGTTCCATTGCCTCTAATCCATCTACAGCTCCCTCACCAAGCAATCTCAAAGTAACATAATTTAGTGCAGTACCAAACATGGTGCTTGGGCCCTCAATATGTAGACCCCAACCCCCATCTTTATTCTGCAATTAGAAGAGTCACCATTTCAAGTTCTTTTTTTCATCAACAATATTAATACTACCACACCCAAAGTAATTAGAAGTCTAGAACAAAGCTCTATTGAGTTTAATTCATAACGTTTTCATCAATCATATAAGCAATTTACCAGAGTATGAGGAATAAAATCATTAAAAAGGTTTCCACAAAATTGAAGACAAAAAAATAAATTATTAGTAAGGCAGTTATCCCTTTATTAACAGTGACTAAAAGTGAAATTCAAAGTGGAAAAGGAGCATTATATATAAAACTTTCTATGTTGCAAGAAAATATTCTTGCCTGATGATTGTACAGATATCTGCAGATCTCACGTATATGTTCTTTTGATAAGATGGTATTGAGTGCTCCAGTAATTGAAAGAGTAATCACCTATTGCATTTTATAAGAAGGATCACACTTCAGGTCAGCTCAAGATAACTTTAGAGGAAAAATTCAAGAAGTGAAAGAACTTCATTTTTCTTCTGTGTTTTTTTTCCCCATTCCTTGTTAAGCCTTACAAGACCTCTTCCAGTTCATTTTGCGAATCCAACAAATTTTCAAATCAAACATGCTAATCTTATAACATGAAACTGTGTGCTTTCAAATTCAACCAGAATACATAAATTAGTCCACTTTTACTACACAAAATATGGGATCACCTTCTTTTTCCCCACTCTTATGGAAAAAATTCTGTTTTGTAGGTTTCATTCTTACCAAACCAGGAATTAGAAACATGGGACCCCCATAATCCCCCGGCCAGTGACCATCATGTGCCTGAATTGTTGAGTAGAAATTGATGGCCCTTTGTAATGTGATTGTTACCGCCTCCTTTGTGAGTTCTTCTGTATCTTGTACTTTGATTTGTGGTACAGTAGAAAAAGATGGATTCTCCTTTGCAAACTAAATTTGAGAGGAAAAAGTAAAGCAACCTACTGTGAATCAATTAGTACAGAAAGAAAAATAGAAAAAACCAAGTCAATTACAAATTTCAATATGTTCCCAGCAAAAAGTAATTGCCTAAGAATAATATGACCTCAATTTAATTCACAATATATACATTAAGATAAACATACCCAGTGCATCTAAATTCTGATTTTAAAAAAATGTATAATTGCATATTCTTTCTTAAGCATTAGTTTCCAGAAATTTGATAAATGCCACTAACAAAAAATTTAAATACTAGAAATCATTTCATACACAGTCTACATTTTCTTTTCTTGATGATTACAGACCCACTTAATATATCATAGAATCAACAAAGATTTATAATTGTTATCAAACAGAAGATGTTCCATGAGCTTAGAAGAAGAATATGATCCCACCTCAATTCTCAATTTCTCAGTATATACGCATATACAAACACACCCAATCAATCTAAATCTGAATTGAAATCTAAAAGTATATACAACCATTAGCTTCAATTAATGTGGGAAACATAAATTACTCTATGACCAAATTTCTGGATTAAAGGCCCTTCAGGGTGCCAATTGTCATACCACAAGTAGATTTCAGTACCAGGCCCCACTAGGAACTTGAGATGAGGCCTGAATAAGTCTCTTGAGTTTTAGAATTTTCCACCACCCCCATGAACAATCTTAAGGGATCTTAAAACTCCAGAGACTTTGGCCCTTAAGTTGATACAATTCTATCCAAGGAGGTAAGGAACTTAGACAAGGTGATCCCTTATCTCCTTATCTTTTTGCGCTTGGAATAGAAGTATTCTCTTGAATTCTACAATGCAAAATCCACGAAGCAGTGGCCTTTAAATTTCATCCAAAATGTGAAAACCCGACTTCACAACTGGTGGTTAGAATATGATAATCACAGACACCACATCATGATCTCGATTCAATTGTCAACACATACATAAATACAAACACACCCCAATTCATCCAAATCCAACAGAAAACTAAAGTTTCATATAACCATTAGATTCAATCAAATTGAGAAATGCCACAAACAAAAAAGTTAACCAACAAAAAAAAAAGTGAAAACCCTACTCTTTTCTTGGTAATCACAGACCCCATATCATGATCTCAACTCAATTATCCCTATATACATAAATACAAAAACACCCCAATTCATCCAAATCCTAACAGAAAAACCAAAACTTCATATAACCATTAGATTCAACAAAATTGAGAAATGCCACTAACAAGTAAGTCAACAAACAAAAGTGAAAACAACCCATTTCACCATACTCACCACAGAACTAAAACAAACAAGAAAGAAAGAAAATTGAACAGATTTAGGATAGTGGGTACATGGGACCAGACCTGAATGCGCATGAGAAGGTCAGAGCTGTGGCGTTTCTCGAACCGCCGATCGGAGAAGCCACGTCGAGCATCTTCGATCTGCTGAAGCTCTTCTGGGGTGCCTAGTTCTGGGTGGAACTCCCAAACTTGACGTCCTAAGTGACCGTTCAAAGTTCTCAGCCACGTTTCACTGCCAGTACTGCCACCACTTTCATCATCATTGTTACTTTCTTCTCTCACTGTCTCTGCACCGGTCTTGAGCTTCCACATTGCACAGTTGCTTTGAATTTGCTTAGCTTTTCAGTGGATCAAATGAGATAACTTTGAGAGAGAGAGAAAGAAGACAATGGAGACCGTAGAGTGGACACTAGACAGGACAGCCTGTTTTCCCTCGCTTCTTACACTTCAGTTGCACGCAAAATGATATAAAATGTTATCCTAAATACTTTTGCAACAAATACTAAATAGTAATAGATTATTATTGGCGGTTTATAACTTATTATTTTTATGAAAAGATTATATTATCTTTTTATAAAAATATTATAGATTTATTATATACGGAGAGATTTCAAATTACGTGCAAAAGTTATATACATAGTTGTCCCTTCCTTTTTCCCTAAGAAAAATAATTTTTCTTTTTTATTCTGTTCTTTCTCCGACAAATATACACGTGGTTCATTATTTTATGATTTTTTTGGAATTGGTAAAGTCTTTCTTTTTCAAATAAATCCCGTGAATACGAATAGATGTATTTAAAGGATATATATTAAAAATTACAGTATAATTCTTAATTATATCATTTAAATATTATTGATATATTAACCTTTTAAAAAATTTTATAAGAATATTATTAAGTAAAAAATGTAAATTGTTCATATATTTTTTAAATTTTTTAATTAATTTTTTATTTTTATATTGCTTTTTTCTTCTTTTTTTTATAATTCATTGAATTTAAACTTTTTGGTTTTTGTACTCAATAACGTACTTGGATGAATATTTATGAGTTAGTCCCACATTTGACTCCAAAATTAAGAAATAAAAATCTCTAAAAGTCTGTTTAGGATCTACTTATTTTACTGAAACTGAAAACTTTTTGCTTAAAGTACTATAGATAAAGGTAAAACTTACCTGAAATAGTACAATATGACTCATGAATAGTACCAAAAAGTGCAATGGGTCCCATAAATAGTAACAAAAATAAGTCGAATAGTAAAATAAGCTGGCTTTTTAATTTTGAGCCAAACACACACTAAGGGTCTGTTTGGATATCGCTTATTTTGCTGAAAACTAAAAATACTGCAGCAAAATAATTTTTAAATGTGTGAATAGTATCGTGGGACCCATTTTTAATGAAAAAGTTGCTGAATAAAAAGGTTTATGGGTCCCATGAACAGTACACGGGACCCACTAAATAGTGCCATTCCAGTGAACATTTGGATTGTCAAAAAGGTGGTGGGTCCCGTACACAGTGCACGGGACCCACTGACAGACACTCCCACGTGAAATGCGCACGTCAATAAATAAAAAATAAAAAAAGAGGAAAACGCAAACGTAGCACCGTGGACATCAATCCAAACGCATACTAAAAATAAATAATTTAAGACACATGACGCAAAATTTGACTTCAATTATAGGATCAAATTAAATTTTCTCTAAACTTTGTCTATTAATATATAATATATATAAACTAACATGGAACTCATGCCAACGCATAAATGCATTTAAAATTAAACACAATTTTTATTATAAGAATATAAATAATTCGTCAAATTATTTTATAAAAAAAGGTAAATGTAATTAGTCACATATTAAAATTCTTACCTAAATTTAATACTACTTATGATTATTTTTTTCTAATTTTTAATAAGATAGAACGAGTAATGATTTTTATTAAGTATATGTGATTTTTTTTTTTTATATATATAGTTCATTAATATTATATTTTTAGTATTTTGCACTTATTAATTCATTTGGCACAAAGATTAAAAAAAAACTTTTTTTTTTGAGAAAAAAGATTAAAAAAAAAAAAAAAAACTTAAGTGGACACATATAGCGCAAACTTAAGTGGATAATTATGGTGTAGTTCCCACATAAATTTAGACACATGGCGTAAAATTGAATTCTAATTGAACTTTATCTAAGTTTTGCCTATTAATATATACTAGTGTTTAACCCGCACAATGCGCAGGATCATTTTATGAATATTTTTAAGTCAATTACCAATTTGTTGCTACCCTATCTCTTTGTAGCTCAAAGATAAATGTCTACTCATAAAAAATAATTAGTATTTGAGAAAGTAAATATATTCAAATAATTTAAGATAATATTTGAAGTGAATATTTTATATTAAAAGTTTTAGTTAAATAAATTTAATTAAATAAGTATGTAGTTAATGTATTAGAAATTATAAATTTTAAAATTAAAAATTTTAAAATGGCACTCAAAGTGTTAAACCAAAATCAGAATTTAAAACTAATTTATCATCATGGGTTTAATATAGTTAATGTAGTTAATGTATTTTTTTTTTTAATTAAAAAAAGTAGTAATATATTTGTATCTAAAAATTCTTGGGATTTTATGAGAATGTATACAAGCAAATGAGTTAAAAAGCTTAAAGTTAAAGGAAATATAATTCTTGAAAGCAATTGGTTTTACGGAAAATATGCTCAATCTGTTTGTTGGGAAAAGTCCTAAAAAGATATTCCTTCAATAATTTAAAAATATAAATATTAGAAAGGGAAAAGGTTGCAATGTTTGATTGCTAAGAGAATTAATCATAAATTCCAGAATTTTGTTGCTGATATGCCAAATTCATGACACATTAGTCCTTTCTTCAACCTGGATTTTTGCCCAAAATATGGAGTTTGGACCGTTCATTCAACACTACTAATTTAATTTTTTGAACCTGTGTGGAAACTACAAAGTTGAAGTGCAGGTAGAAGCAAGAACACAATTTTCCGCAAGCCATATATATATATACACACACAAAAAATATCATATTCTCTCTACCAATACCCACATTTACTATTCCACACCATCCAACTGATTGTTTTCACATGTTAAAAACATGGGGAAAATTAAAATAAGTATCTGTAAATCAATCAAATCTTTGATACTCCTTTGCAATTTCAGCTTTGTGGTCATGCCACATTGGCTGCTGCACACACAATCTTTGAATGTATTCTACATTGTTAAACTCAAAGAATAAGAGGTGTCCTCCAACCAAACATGATCTACTAAATGAATTACATGCAATTTCTGTCAACTTAATAGCAATTACATTCATTGTTTTATTAATGGAAATTCACTCACCAACAACCATAAAGTTACAACAACAAAATACATTTTCTGCATTTATCTACCATTAAAATAAAAGTTTAAATTAGCTAACCCTAGTAATTATGCAGATAGAGTGGAATTTTTCCTTCTTATTCTCTCTAACAGTTGTATTACACATTCTCTTTCTATTTCTTTGCTTCAAATTCAGGTCCCCAAAAAGATAGTTATTAGATTATGCTGTTAAAGATGACAGCAAATCAAGTGTCAAAGGGAAATTATAATAAAATTGTACAATAGAAATACAACTTCACATTTCGAGATACACTTTTAAAACATTAGCTATGCTCATACATTAGCTAATAGACCTATACTAACAGATCGTACATTAGCTATGCTCCTGTTAAATTGCAGCAGCTAGCATCACTGCTATTCTTGCATCAGCTTGGATCACAGCTCCTGTGTTGCACCAGCTTCATGAGATAACACTCAAAGCTATACCAATCAGCAAAAGTGAGAGTACATATCCTATGCGTGGTAAGTACTAAGTGGCATGCCACAGTGAAAAATTCTGCAGAAACAGTCAAGATTTCAGTTTACTTGCCAAGTAAAAAAGGAAAAAACCGCTTCCTTAATGAATAAAGATTTCAGTTTACTTGCCAAGTACAAATAGAGGCATCTTCGAATAACAACATGGTACTTTGGTTACCAATTGAGACTTGACCTCAATGGCTTGTATTTCACCTTCCTCATTCTTGAGTCGGCCTCAAATATCCTAGCATTACTTCGACGCAAAACATGATATACAACAAACCCCATACTATCTATATCAATATATATATATATATATAAATATTTTTTTTTTTTTTTGCTAAGATAGTTCAATAGAATTAGAATTTAGCATTAAATTAAAATTTATTCTAGATTTTCCACCTTCTCAAATTCATAATGTCTTCCTTTATTTTAACTCAATAAGAAACTTTGGAAGTGTACTATCTTACGTAGGCCTAAAGCAAATTTGAGAGAAGCCAGGATGGATGGATATTCTGTAAATCTCCAAAGCTACTATCTTCCAACTCCCATCGACCCCACTCTTCATCCAGCTTATACACTTTGACAAATGATCAATCCACGAAACGTTTCCCAATGTATCAATCACATAGAATTGGCCCTTATATACAGTAATACCATTATACTCAAAACCGTTATCATCTACAATGGCTAAACTCCTAGCCCCAGATTTTGCAAAGCCTAATTTTCCGGCACCAAAGATAACAAAAACGGCAGAGTCATTTACATTAGTTCAAGGCGAATTGGGAAACATAACTACATTATTGGAAGACCTACATTCAATCTGAGTTTATGGTTTGGAACATTAAAAAATCTTATCAGATTAATATGGAATTAAAAAGAGTAGAAGTCAAATGGATAAGAATGATAGTTAGGCTGTCCTAACCTGTCAGCTTTATCCAGCAACGTTTCTTGAGAACACCTGGTGAATGTTATAAATCTGTCTAAACAAAGGTAATTCGAACAATAAATACATAATGGATAGAATCTTGACAGAGAATTGCAGCAAATCTGAATTTAAACGAAATGACAGGATAAGAAGGTTTGTTAAAATTACTAAACTTTCAGATTTTAAACAGTTTAAAACAAAAACATATGTTTATTGGAGATTTAATATGATAATTCGTAAAGGAAATGCAGTGATGAGAAGTTTAAGGAAAAAAAACTATTTGAATAATTAGCTAACATTACAACAACCCTATTTAGATTGGCTGGAATGAAATTGAATTTCCACTAATGAAATCCTGGCAACAGAGTATAAAATATTAAAATAGCAGCAATTAAAAGTCCATAGCTATGAAATTTGGAGTTAGAAGATTGCATAGCAAAGATCTTTTGCTAAACTCTGTTTCAAAAATAACATAAAAAATGCCAACATTAACATCAAATCAGGACACAACTAACAGCCCCAATTTTTTTTAGAAGGACCTGCAATTATTTGCACAAAGCTACCCTTTATAACAATTCCTAAACCAACAACATCAGTATTTTGCAGAAAATGAACAGCCCAGTATACTTTAAATCATATAGCAGGTGGTGGATTCCATCTACACTTACCCCGCACCGGTAATAAATTAGTTTGCAATCTAATTGTGATAGCCACCACTACAGTAGAATGTTATAAGTTATGGGGAAACAGGGACCTTTTTTTCTAGTAATAATATCTCTCTATTTTCCCCCCCACAAACTACAATTCCTACCCTTTAAACAAAATAATGCATATCAAATAAAATCAATCTAAGCCATCATATACAGTTAATAGAAGCATTCAACTTTTATATTTGATAATTAAAATCATAATTTTGTTATCACATAACCAAAAAAAAA